>PVLD010008612.1:0-82751 GCA_004027595.1 Dinomys branickii
AGACAGTTTGTATATGTAAGGCAGAGAAAGAGACTGCTGGCTGCCATTCCTCCCTTTTGCTCTTGCTGTTTTTGTTGTTACTGCCACCATGAACTGTTGCCCTCTGCCATGTGCCACTCTGCCTCAGAATCAGCCAAGTACGAACTGAAACCTCCACAAACTGTAAGCTAAATAAGCCTTTCCTTCCTTCATTTTGGGTGTTGGGTATTTTGTCTCAGCAACAAGAGAAAAGTAACCAAGACAGTCCTGCAGCTGCACATCATTACCATACAGTGGGTACCTGGACAGCTGATGTTTACCCTGTACCAAGTATGTGTCAGGGTAAGAGTAAGAAAAGGGGAAAAATCCAAGATCTCCAGAAGAGACAGCAAGGCTTGAGGATCTAAAAAGAAGAGAGATCATGGGTCCTACAGTCCTGACAGGAGGGTCTTGAGAAAGAAGAGTCAGAAGGGATGTAAAAAAGTGTACAGGGAAGCATGAGTGTGGGGCTAAAAAGTTAAGGTGCCTTCCATTTCTACCGCGAAGACAGCTAACTGAGAGTGACAGAGGAAGAGCCTGTGGGCATCAGAATTTCTCCTCTGGCCCCATGAGTCTCCAGATTAAATTTCCAGCACCTAGCACTTGATACTCCAGTATCTGCAGCCCTGGCCGCCGACCACTCCGAGTCTCCATTCTGCCTGCCTGCCCCCAAGCTCTCCTTGCCCATCACTGCACCCAGCGCCACCAGACCCTCAGCCCCCAGCAAGTCCTCCCTAGAGAGGCTTCTCTTCTTTCACCTCAGGAACCTGCAGCCCTGGCCTGCTGCAGGGTCACCAGCAAAGCAGCAAGGTACCAACTAAAGACAGTCACTTTCTCACTCTTCCCCCAAACTCGGAAATACGCAAAGGGTCAGAATTCTTTAGAACTGAAGCCTTACAAGGCTAATGATCAGATTCTTTTCCCTACTGCTCATCTTAAGTTCAGAATTAAGAGAACAGATCTTCTGCTCTGCAAGTACGAGGCCCCCTGAACTTGGTGCCCAACAGCATAACTCCAGCAGAGATTGAGGCAGAGTAGAAACAATAAAAGATACATAGGAAGGAGACAAAATCTTAACCAAATATTTTTCTTTACAAAGACTGCAACGCCAGGCCTCAGACGGTCACCTGAGGCATCCACATCAGCACCCCTGGCTGAATTCAGGCTCCTTTCCTCCCAGGCCCATCACAGCTCCTCAGGATACTAAGAGTCTATCAGCTGGATTAACTGAAAAAAAACCTGACCCAAAGATAAAGGAACAGGTTGAGAAAATGCAAGAGTTACTTAAATTATCCATCTTAATAAAAAAAAAAAACAAAACAAGACTCACACTGGTAATATGGGCTAGTGCTCGTCTGGGGGTTGGGCCACCTTTCTTTAGGGTTTTTACTCTCTCAAAAAAACCCCATAAATGTTACCTGTTCCAAAAACTCACTCTCTCTCTCTCTCTCTCTCTCTCTCTCTCTCTCTCTCTCTCTCGCCTACACTCTTTCTTAGAATATATACTAAAATTCCTGCCTAATAAACCTGTCCTAAACCTCCCACTGATGTATCCTGCAAGTTCTTTTTGACCAAAGCCAGCAAACCTGCAGCTTCAGAACCTCCTCAGACCCAGGCCGGTGACAGGGTGGCAGTGTGCACAGACCTGGTACACCTTGGGGCACAGAACTAACCCTCCGTGCACCTCTTCTCTATCTCCACCCCACCCCCACCCAAGACGGGACACAGAATACTGCAGGGTATTCACAGATTGTCCCGGTTCACACCTAGCACAAAACTACCAGCTGGTCTGGTAGCAGCAAGGGACCAAACATGTCAGGCTCAGGTAGGCCAGGGAAAGCCCTCCACGGCTGCTAGGGTCCTGGTATACCCCAGAATCCACTTCAGGTTTGGCTTTTCTCCCCAGAGAAGACAGACCTCCAATTCCCTCTAGGAAAAGAAACACCTTCCTCTTTTTTTCTTTTTAAGAAACACCCTCCTGACAGGGAAGCTGAAGGCTAACCGATGCTGGGGTGCCTGCTTCTACCACTCCCCAGCAGCAATGCTCCCCCAGACCCCACACTGGCCAGGCCTGTCCCTGCTCCCACCTCCAGCTCCTTCTGTGCTCAGAGTCAGGGAAGCAAAGGCAAGAGCCCCTGGGCGGTCCTGGGGAGGCGCACCACTGCCACTGCGGCCCTGCAGCACGGACACCAGCACATACCCCCACAGGTGCAGACTTTCCCAGTACTCAGATTTGCAGTCCCTGCACAACTGCACCAGTGAGGAACAGCCCCACACACAGGACAGAAAGTGACTGGGAAAGAAGAAGAGTCCCCCTTCCCATCATGCCTTAAAGCCTAAGGGAGGTGCTGGTAGAGGCCACACTTGGAGGAAGAGACACCCGCAGACCAGGCTGTGGTTCTCCCGCCTGCACCTTCGAGGACTCGTCCTGGGCTGCCCACCTTCCTGATGGCTCCTTCTGTCTGTCTCCTGCTCTGGTCCAGGTGCTCTCCTAAGTCAGAATTCTCATTTGTTCTTCTTTGTATCCCAGAATCTAGCACAGTATCCGGCACACAGCCATCGTTTTTAAAATGTGCCCCAAAAGACAGAAGCTCTGAGCACTGCTGAGCTCAGATGTGCACTCAGAACGTGTAGCCTCGCCAGACAAACCTCGCCCAGAGCCACCGGCCAGGAGCTACTACTCTTCAGATCAGTGTTAGGAGAGGTCCATTTATTCACCTATCACAAAGAGGAAAGCAATGATTTTAAGGGTCAAGTTACTCTGTTCATCAGCTAATCGTATCATGTACTTTGGTCTTGGTTTCTTCATCTGCAGAAGAGGGATAAAAAGGACAACATGTGGGCAGGTGTAATAGTTTACACCTGTACCTGCACTCAGGAGGCTGGAGGATGGCCGTGAGCCTGAGGCCAGGCTGGGCTACATAGTGAGACCCTGTCTCACCCCACCCCAAAAAAGGCCACACAACCTACTCTTCCATGGCTGTGGCAAGAGTAAGGCTGAGGTGACCTGGCACACAGTGTTCGCTGAACACCAAGTCTTCTCTCCGTCTTTGTTACATGGAAGTGACAGATCAGCCTACTTACCTTGCCTATCCTGACACATGAATTTATAGTATCCAGCAAGTCAGCCTTTTTTTCATTTACAGGCACTTCTGCTAACTCCTTCCCTATTAATTCACCTGACTGATAGCCCATTGTGGTTTCAAATGCAGGATTTGCATACTGGGGAGAGATGAAAACAACAACAAAAAATCCAGTGAATTCAAAGGCATTCTGAAAAGAGGGCAGTCAAAGATCTTGCACCTAAACACTCTTGTTTCCTGTTTCCCCACTCAAGAGCCTGTACCCAACCATGGCTCTAACGCCACGAGAATATGAGCTCAAGAGAATCAGCAGCCAGACAAGCGGTGTCTGGTTGGGCTTCCTGCTGCAGCAGCAGCCACAGACACCCTGACCAAACAGGAAGAGGACACTGGCACTGCTCTGGGACACATCCAGGCTGCTGAGCTGGGGCTGCAGCATGTAAAGCAGCAGACTGGGACATGCAATGCCTGCACTGTCCTCCTCTGCACACTGCTCAGTTCTGCAAGTCACTGCACGCCTCCTCATCTGGATAATGGGAATCAAACCTTCTCTTGCCTCTCTCATAGGATTCAAGTAAATAAGGTGTGTGAAAAGCAGGCTGTGAGCTAGCAGGTATTTACCAGTGTCATGCCTAATGGTTAAGTTTCAAATAGGACGATAAAACGGGAGATGACGTAGGAAAGCTGCGTATGTGCCGCAGGTGGTGACAGACCCAGCAGCTACTGCTCTTTACTGAGATCTATTTTCCTTGCTGGACAGTATAATAAGCACTTCACACACATTAACTCATTTCATCCTCAAAACAACCTTACGGAAGGCAGGTGGCTGTTATTCATAATATAATTCTCATCTACACAGAAGACAAAGCAGATTCAGCTGGATTAGGGTTAAGTAATTTGCCCAAAATGGCTCAGCCAGGCAGATGGGGAGTTAGATTACAGCACCAGGGCCCCAGAAGGAAAATCGAGTGGATCCAACTCTCAGACAGAGATGTTCCTGTGGCACAGCTCTTTTTTTTGTTGTTATCCGAAGTACAAGTTATGGTCTCTTAAGTCACTTATGTAAACCCACTTTACTAACAGTGGGTACTCTGTAAGTACTGGGTATCCTGTTTTTGACATTTTCATTTTTTCTAGGAATCTGTACAAGTATAAACTGTCTTCCAAAACAGTTAAGACAGGTGTGAGTACAGCAAGGGAGGCTTGCAGACCTTGTAGTGTTTTCTATACTGTAGTGTTCCCAGATTCTTAGCACTGGAAATCACTTTAAAATTTTATAAAAGAAATGTTTATTGGCAAAAAATTAGAAAATACAGATCAAAATAAATAAGATAGCATATCATTCCACTACAATATTCAAGTGTTCTCTCTCAAGCAACAACCCTTTTCAATAAGTTTACTAAATAAACACGTAAAACCCAGTGAGAAATAATAAGTGCAAATGTGACACTTTTGTGGACATTTTCTAGCATCATATTAGTATCTTTTTTATCTAGAGAGCTGATATTAAATTATATATTTTTACTTTGTTCATATAATCCCCCAAGGAAAAACCAGTCTCTTGAACTCTGAAAAGAAAAAAAAATTACACTGGAAGAGTTCATTTCTAAAAATGAGAATAGACAAGAAAACAAAGAGAATTTCCCAAAATAACAAACCTGAATAATGTGGTCTTCACTTGTAATTTCAATAGCTTCTTGGCTTTTCTCTAATGCAGTGAATACTGAGTTACAAGCCCTATGGGTAGGAACAGAAGGACTGATTAATGTAAATACTACCAAATCTAATGCAACCTTCAGTTATTATATTAGCTTGTTTAAATGTGATTTGGGCTGATTTGTAAAGATAATGTTGTACACTTGTCTAAGAAAAGGAAGGGGCTATCTAAAAGCACAAAGACACGTCCTGCACACCTACTGTTACATGCCCCCTGCATACACTGCCGCTCTGAAGAGGCGGAGGCCAGGCAGCCACACGCCAGGGTCCACTCACAGACTTTCAGCAGTGTGGGACCCCAAGCGTTCCAGCAGCTGCACCCCTAGGCTGTCCCTTCTCAATGCCAGAAGAGCCTCATCAGGACTACGGGAAAAAACACAGTCAAGCAGGTCATGGCCTGCAAGAGAGGAGAACTTCAACCATTTGGAGATATTATCTTAAACAATGATTTTTATCAAATTGAGATCACCTGGAGTGACCAGCTTTGTTTTCTGCTTTCTTTACTTAGGCCTATACTGTGAGCACTCCCCACATCTTTAACATTAGAATCATTTTTAAATTTTGCAGAAGTAAAAAATGTTTATTGACAAAAATTAGAAAATACAGATGAAAATAAATGAGACAGTATATCATCCCACCAGAGTAACGAAAAGAAGGAGCCACCCCAAGTGCTCAGCCCTCATACATCGCTGGGGGTGTGAAAAGCGGCACAACCCCTTTTTCGAAAAACAATCTGGAAGTTCTTCAGACACTTAAACAGAATCACCAGATGATCCAACTATTTCAGACAGTAAAACTACAGAGTACAGTCCTGTTTTTAGAAAGGTACATATTACATAGATATTTACATATGTAAGAAAATACATATGTTAAGAAAATATTTACATATGCAAGAAAATACCTAGAATACCAGTTGATACATCTCTTTGTTGGGACTGCCAATGTTTTGCCAATGTCATTTAATTTTAAACAAATTTATTGACATAAACTAATTTAAAGATAATACACAATGTATTAACCATTGTTACCCTCCTATTGTCTTATTTTGAAATTTTAGGATTTTTTCCTCTTTAAAAATTTTTTTTAAAAACTTCATTGACATAGTTTGCACACCATACAGTTCATTCATTTAAAGCTCAGAATTCAGCCAGGTGTGGTGGCACATGCCTGAAATCCCAGCACTTGGAAGCTGAGGCAGGAGGATCACTGAGTTTGGGGCCAGCCTAGGCTAGAGTGAGTTCAAGGCCAGCCTGAACTGCAATAGCAAGACCCTGTCTCCAAAAAAGTGCATAATTTAATAATTTTATTATATTCAGAGTTGTGCACAAATCATAATTTCAAGCCATTTGTTAACCACAGCTTAGGCTATTAATCGACTATCTCTATAGACTTGCCTGTTCTGCTTTTCTCACTATACAACATAATCTTTCCTTATCAATAATTACTGGTCTTTATCACCTTTCATAACCATGGAATAGTCTATGGTAAGGTTATACTATAGTAATTTATTCAACAGCAACCCACCTGTGATTAGACTCATAGACTGCTTATGGGATTTTTCCTTGTATGTCTAAAGAATCTCCTAAAGAATGATTAGGGTTTGGATATTTTTTGTTTGTTTGTTTGTTTGTTTGTTTGCAGGGGGCGGGTTTGAGACAGGGTCTGACTATACAGTTCAGGCTGGCCTTGAAATGGTAGCACTCCTCCTGCCTCAGCATCCTGTTTGCTGGGATTATAGGCATGCACCACCACAGCCAGTTAAGAGGTTTACCTGTGTTAAAAAATTAAAGAAAAAAAAAATAAAAGGAATTATCTGTTTATTCATAAAGTACAGCAGTAATAAGTAAACTTTAAGAATAATGATGTTTTTATATTATTCTTGGTATTACTAACCTCTCTCACCAAACAAGATAAAACAGCTTAGCCAATAAAAATTAGATTCTTTTTTAATGTATCAATAGATGGGATGTGACTATCTCAATAAAGCTATTATTAAAAAAAAAAATCAACTGAGAAGTTCCTACCTCTGACATAAGCCTGGAGGAAATGACCTCTAAGATCAAGCCTCTCTGGGAAGGCTTATTTTTTTAACTTTTGCAGATTTTGGTACGTAAAGAGTATTATGTCATTTAATTTTGCATTTTTTCTTTGATTATTAAGTGTAGCTGAACATCTCTTTATGTATATGATTATTAATATCTTTTACAAATTACTGGCACATGCCCTTTAGTTTTTTTTCTACTGAAGTGTCGTTTTTTATTGATTTACCAAAGCTCTCTTTTTGGATATTAACCTAATACGTGCCCAGTGTGCTACAAACGTGTGGTATATTTCTCTGTTTGTCATTTGTCTACAATTTTGACATTACTGCCGGGTGTAGTGGGGCACACCTGTAACACCAGCACTTGGGAGGCTGAAGCGAGAGGATTGCAGCAAGTACGAGGCCAGCCTGGGTTACACGGTTAGTTCAAGGCCAGACAGAACTGCATAGTGAGACCCTGACTCAAAAATTAAAAACAAGCAAATAAAATTTTAACATTATTTCATGTTTTGGTCTTTTAAAAAAACTATCAAAACTAGCTTAAGATTTCTGTTGTCTAATCTGACTCTCTTTTTCTATGGAATCTAGCATTCATAAAATGCTGAATTTAAAAAGACGTCATTCAATCATATAAATCCACTTATATTTTTTACCCCTAGCATGGAACTATTTTTTCCATTTAAGTCTTTAATTCATTGCACTTTATTTCAGGATGGGGGTGAGGTCAGACTATCACTTAATTTTCTTATGAATGAGTTAACCAGTTATCACAATCCTACCAAGAAGTCTAACCTTTCCCATGTTGATTTAAAAGCCACGTTTATCATATACTAAATCCTCAAATGTATTCAAATCTATTTCTAGACTTTATAGGCTACTTCACTGATCCAGCAGTAACACAAAGTTACTTCTTACAGATCTCCAGTATCTGGCAGAACAAGCCTCTACTTCTCCCAAGTCTCAAATCCTGCATTCCCTCTTCTTCGTATTTTCTGTCTGTAATGAACATCTCCATCTGGCTGTGAGCTAGAGCAGGGCACCATGGGAGAGGAGGCCAGAGACGGAGGCAGTGGCTGGGCCTAGAGAGCCAGGCACCACATCCTGGAGTCTGGGCTTCATTCTCAGGGCCACGGAGAATTACAGGAAGGAAACACAAACAGTTATTATCTGTCACTTTAGTGTGGAAAACGGACATGAGGAAGTCAGGGCTAGATGTAGGGAGACTGACAGATTCAATCAATAATCCAGGTAAAAGATTATGCTCGGAACAGCAGTGAAAGTGAGGAAAAGTGGACACACCCCAGAGGTACTCAGGAGGAAAGCGGAACAGGGTGGCAGCGGAGGGGTTTGGTTAAGGGTGGAAGTCAGACCGGCGGCACCGGAGGCCGGTGAGAAACGGGACGAGGACAAGGACGGTGACTGCAGCAGCCACACCTAGAGACCAGCGTCGCCGCTGCGGTTCCTGAGTTCCTGGATGCGCCAGGGCGCCTCTGTGACTCTGCTTCCTGTATCTTGATTGGATTAAATGAACTCTAGCATCACTTTCTGCTCCAAATTTTATCCTACTCTGCTCTGAGAGAGTGAGGCAGCCTAACTCCCTGCACGGTGCTGGGACCAGGCCAGCCATGGCCACGGTCTGCTCCAAGTTTCCTTGCAAACCTGGTAACAAGAGCACTTCTGCAGGCCACACCAGCTTTTACATATTCTGCCCCACAGCACTGCCTGCTCACTCACGCTCCGCCGCTACTCACTGTCCAGGAAACGCTTTTCCTCCCCGCCCAGGGACTCAAGCCTCTGCTGCTGTGCCCCGGGCACATGCAAACAGAATGACCCGTATCTGTTCTCCGATCACTGGTAAAAGAAATGTCAAATAGTAGGACCCTCAAAGAAGGAAGCTAGAACAACAGGGAAGTGCTGACTTTATTTTCCTTCTGTCAACCTGACATAATTTTATTTAATTTGTTTTTGCTGTTCTTGCTCTACAAAGACCTCATTTCACTGCAGGGGGTGCTGTTTATCATGGACAGATTATATAATTTTAATATAGAGAAGGAAAAAAATCACCTACCAGAGATACACCGAGTATATGTATATACTTAAAGTATTTTTTTCAGCCAGAGATATATAGCTCAGCAGCACGGAGTGTGCCTAGCAAGCACAAGGCCCTGAGTTCAATTCCTGGTACTGAAATTACATATTTTATATATATTTTTCTTCCTTCCTTCCTTCCTTCCTTCCTTCCTTCCTTCCTTCCTTCGCACACCAAACAGAAAATCCAGCACATATAGTTTTGCAGCCTACCTTTTTCATTTACTATTACTTTAGAGACCCATGTTTAAATGTGATTTTCCATCACTAATGTCACCCTTATTAGACATCCAGACAAAGAAAGTCTGTCTGAGGAGTGGTCACCACACCACCATCCCCACCTATCTGGGGGTCGGTCGGTTATGGCCAAGAAGATCCCCTGAGCAGCACAGCAGCCCTGCATGGCCTGGCAGTGTTCTGGAAGGAGTGAGTTACCTGAGTTTCAGTTGTGACCGCACCTCTCCGAACTCCAGCTGGAGCAGTTCATTGTAACAGGCCATGATGCTGGGATTTTCTATATACCTCTATAAACAGAAAGGAGAATTGTGTGGATGAGCAAAGGGTTACCTTTGAATAATTATGTATGCCAATTAAAAATAATTCTAAATAAATTATTTAGATCTGACAGCTGAAATCTAAAACATACTTCATTACTATTAATAACAAACAGGAGATTAGAGATGGGACTTATAAACACCAAATTACCTCTTTAAAAATAAGGTTTTCTTTCAGTGTCTAATGAGCACTTTGAATGCCTGCATATCACTGGTAAAGCAGAGAGGTTAGAAGATGAAGATGAGGAAATTTATTAACCAGAGATGTAGTTATATCAGGTTGTCAGAGTAAACACAGGAACAGTATTTTGTCCTCTTTACAGTCAGGCAAACTCATAGTATACAGAAGTACCCTTCCTTTCTACTGACCCGCAGTTCAGGGGGAACTTCTAGCCAGGAACATTTCCTACATGCATTCCACAGTGGCCAGCAGACAATCACACACACACACACAGCAAGGTGCTGGCAGAGGTCACGTGTTCACCCAGTGTTTCTTATAGTGTTGGGCACTGTATGTTTTGTGTAATAGTTACACAACAGAAACATCCCATGACAGAGCAAATCACACCGTTCTGAGAAGATGGACCCATTCTACCATCAATGAAGTATTACATGACGACATCTTAGAAGTCACTGTTGCTATCACGTGAGTCATTCCTCAGGTTCCACAGGATATTGGTTCCAGGGCCCCACAACCCCAAGACAACGAAAATCCAGGTGCTCAAATCTCTTATAAAAATGGCATTTTACACACAACCTGCACTGCCCTCCTGTGCATTTTAGATCCTATCATCTCCACTATACTTACTGTGCCCAGTGCAATGGAAATGCTATTTAAACTGTTATATTGCATTGTTTACAGAATGACAAGAAAATGACTGTGCACATTCAGTACTGATGAGGTTTTCCCCCAACTACACTCACTGTGCAGCTGGTGGAATCTCCTGACAGAGCCCATGGATAAGGAGGCCAACAGCAGCTTTACTCAGATGTGAAAGCGCTCAGAACATTTTCTCACCCTATTTCTGTGATGAGCTCTTCTATTACCTGCATAATGAATGAATAATACTCTCATCTGGTCGAGCAGGAAGCTAAGTCCAAAACAGTGGGTTCCCTGACAGCCCGAGCCAGACAAGTGAGCACTGGGGGCCACGAGCAGTTCCCTCCACCACATGGTGCCCGTGTCAGGCAGCGATCAGGGTCTTGCCTGGGTGTTAAGCAACCTCAAAATCCAGCCCCAGCTTCTGCCTTAGAGGCTGTATGACCTGAAATGAGGCACTTCACCCCACCCTAGCCTGCTTCTTCGTCTGTAAAACAGGGAGGTAACAGTGCTCCTCCAGAGGCAGCTCACCGTGAGGACGGAGCTGAGAGGAGCAGCATTCCCCCTACACACTGCAGCACAAAGGCGAGGGACAGCTGGTGCCATCTAAGGAGAGCAGGCAAGGCTGGTTGGCGGGGCCTAGGGCTAAATCACAGCCCTTCGACCAGCAGGCTGACACAGGCAATAGGCTTCCCAGTCTCTATGGCCAATAGCATGGAAGCTGCCGGGCCACTGCCCACATGAGCCAGGACCGCATACGAATTCCCAAGGATGCTGCCATCTACATAGCTCTGACAGCTAGCTGACCGTGCAGGTGCAGGGGAGGAACTGGACACACACTGCTTGTGCCACTCCAGCAGATGGGGGCTGGGCCTTGACATAAGCAGAGGTCTCCAGCAATATCTGGGGGTGGGGCGGGGAACCCATGTATGTACCCACTTCAACAGACGCCTCCCACGTGAACTTTCTCATGGGTATGAATGTTACAAATCCTCCAAAACCTTTTATCCCCAAGGGAGAAATCAAGGTAAAAAGAAGCTCAGCACATGTGACTGTATAAGGGGCATCTTGCTCCCACTGTCCATCGCTCCCCTCGTCTCCACTTTGCTGTGAGTCTAAATGGCTCATCTCTGCCACTTCTTTCCAAAGTTTCTTTTCTGCCCCAAGAACCCCATAGGGCATGCAGAGTAGAGAAGCAGGTTACTATTCCCTCTGCTGAAGCAGCAGTAATCTCTCCCCAGCCTTACCCCACAAACCCTGCAGACCTCCCCAGGGACTCAACTCACTTTCACAAGTTGTGTCACACCACAGCTGGGACCTGCATCCCTCCGGAGCCTCACCTAGTGCCTCTCTACTCCTGGCCACATGTACAATTACTCCCAATGTGAATGAAAACATGCCCAAGAACAGGCTCCTCCCCAGTCTGAGGAAGCAGGCTCTCCAGGGATGCTCTTGGGGAATGCTAATGCAACTCAGCACTGAGATGAAACCCCCACTCATGCCTACGGGCCCAGTCCTGCTGAGGCAGGAAACAGGCTCCCCTTCCACTCTGTGACCCTGAATGGCTCAGCCACAAAGGAGCTGGCAGTTCCTGAACACCAGTGATCTCAAGGTGGTGTAAGTTTTCAGTTCAAACTTTGGTACCACAGCCTGCACACCAGGAGACTGGGAGGCTCCCTTCCTACTAGGTCCAGCTGTGCTCAGAAACTCGTGCATCCTTTTGTCAGGCACGGGTCATGGACTCTAGATAAGAAGCCTGGAACTTGGAGTCGCTGAGGTCTGGTCACCACATAGTGTTACACACCTACAAGATGGGGAGCCTGGCCCAACCTCCCCACCCACTCAGCCAGTACCCTGACAATGCTGTGAAGCTCTCTTGCTTCTGCATAGTGTGTTCTCAGGGTGCCGGCCCTAACAGTCGTTCCTGTTGAGGCAGGTGACACCTGGCGACACCTCGGTCTATCGTCGGGATGGGTAAGAGGGCAGAAAGGGTGTGTCAGTTATTTATGAATTTTCAAGTTATCTCCATGCTGAGAAGATATAAGGGTTATAGTTTACTGGACCTTCTACCAGGATGCTCTTCCTAGTCCATCCGACTATGCTGATGGACTTCCTTGCACAGAATTTCAAACACAGTACTTTCCAAACACACTAATTTCCAACACTGAATCTACAGGCTCTCTAAGGGTCCTCAAAAAAATACAAGGTTTAGTGATCTTAGGTAGTCGCAGGTAAGCAAGGCAAGGGGAATAATCGATACCCTAAATTTCACCAGAAAATGGACTATTCTGAGATCCTTGTCTAAAGCAACAGCCAGTTTTGCTGCCTCCGAGTAATAATATAATACAAAGACCTCTGGTCACCTGGGAAAGCTTCTTTCTTTGCGCGAGTGCTTTCCCAGGCAGCGTCCATGGGAGGATCTCAAGACCCACAGGGAGCAGGCAGTCAATACCTTCCAAGCTAGGAATCTGAGCTTAAAGGATTCCTCCCTTTCCTGATGGCTCACTAGACTGTCTCGCACAATTTAACAGGTGCTGTGGAGCCCAGGGGTGAAGACTGGTGTTACTACATGTGTGTGTTGTGAAGGCTGTTAAACAAGGGTATGAAACTATGTGGTAATAACCTAACGCGCATTTTATACAAAACTGTTTGCACATAAAATTTTAAGTTCCACATTATCTGATATCATTATTTCTGTGTTCTGTCCACTTTTAGTTGCTACCTTGTTGATCATTTAGTATTAAACTCCTTCTATCACTTTAAATGTCATATATATAGATATAGATATATGGATATCTATAGATAGATAGATATCATGGAATTGTGTTTTGTAGGCCAATCTAAAGCCTATCTTTGGGCTGGGGATATAGCTCAGTGGAATAAGTGCTTGCCTAGCAAGCGCAGGGTCCTGAGTTCGATCCCCAGTACCGCAAAAATAAATAAATAAATAAAATAAAGCCTATCTTTGAAATCAGACTCCAGCCCATCTGGTGCATTTGCTATTCCTGCTATCTCATTTTGTGTTGATGACTGATGGGACACTGTTGTTTCTTCTTGTGTTTGCCAGTTTGACCAAGCTGCTAAAAATTCCATATCCTCCCTTACTAATTTAGAAGTTTTATTAAATTTTTCTCTTCTGTTAATGATTAACTTTCTTTTCAATAATCTCATAAAGTGCAATGTTTTTACTATTATTTGCAAACAAGATACTAATCACCTCCAGAAGAAAATATGTCCTACAGAGTGAAGCTCCGTCCTGCACCTTTCCCACAGGGATGAGACCCTTACAACACTTCTGTCGCCCACCCTACTGCCGCATCTCCTAGGCCAGCCCCTGAGCACGTGAGCGCTCCACTCCCACCCACACTCTTTGCCAACACCAAGGGTTGCTACAACTGAAACACTAGGCTAGTATTAACATTTCCCTTTGGCACATCCCTTCTACTACAGAGTACTGGATGTCTCCGTCCATGTCTGGCCTTTCTGGAATGGAGTTATACATAAATAGACACACTGAATTAAACACATGTCCATACCTATACGGGAAGGCAGGAGGGCCAGGAGGGACAACAGTGTGAGGGGCAGGCTTGGAGCAGGCACACTTACCACCCCCCTCTGGATGAACTGCATCGTTCAGGACTTCCTTACAAGGGTCTGCTAACTATGAATTCGGTTCCCATTTTTCTGCAAGTCTTTATTTGACCCTCATTTTAGAATATTTATGCTGGGTATAACATTCTAGACTGGCAGTTATTTTCTTTTGTCACACTGCCAATATTATTCCACTATTTTGTTTCCCACTTGGTGCTGAGAAGCTGATCATACTGTCACTCTCCCAAAGGTAACCTTTGTTTTCTAATTGATTTTAATATTTCTCTCTGGTTGTTTTTGGTTTTTGTCTGTTTTTGCAGTTTCATCATTTACTCTACTTCGGGTTTGCTGGGAGTTTTGAACCTGTGACTATTCTCTCATCGGTGCTGGGAGTTCTGGGCTCCACACTCTGCAGATCCCTCCTCCCCCTCTTCCCGTCGTGTGCACACTAAGCCGCCACTTCTACTCTCCGTACCTCTTGGCCTCTCTAACTTATTTCCTATGGTTGTGTATCTGTGACACATGCAGGCTATTTCTTCTCATCTATTATTTCAGCCGTTAGGTTTTCATTTATTAAAATTCAGTCTGCAACCTCTGAGGCTGAAGACTAAGGGGTCCTCCTCCAGGGGGATTTAAAGTCACCTCTGTGGGTGCCAGGAGCACCATCCATACAGGTCACTTAAAGTCAAGGTGTGTCTCTCTGGATCACCCCATTGCTGCAACTGTTGGCCCCCTGAGGCTCGGCCTCCCTCGCTCTCCCCCATCATGACGCCCAGGCCTCATTTGCCATCAGCTGAGCAAAGCCCTCAGCAGCCACTTGGCTTCGGAGAAATCAAGAGACTGGAGCTGGGCGTAGAGAAAACCAGAGCTGTGTTGAGGTTGCTCTATTTTTAGAATCCTTGACCTGGCTTTGAAAAACTACAAAAACAAGTAAATGTTAAAACAGCACATTCTAGCAGGGCATGGTGGCACATGCCTGTCATGCCAGAACTTGGGAGGCTGAGGCATGAGGATTGCTGTGAGTTCAAGACCAGCCTGCACTATACAGTGAGACCCTGTCTCAACCTCCCAACTTCCTCCAAAAACCCCCAGCACACTCTGTGGTAGAACTTTTTAATGAGTATACTATTATGGGTTTATTTTGCTTAGATGACTATAGGAGCATAGTTCTGAAAGACTAAGAAAGTGAAGTGTCAAAAATTAGATTATCAATTTATAAAGTTAAACCATACTGTAACACAGCACAAGGAAATAATTTTTTCCCAAATTCAAAAGCAGCTAGACACGGACCTGAGATAAAAATAATCTCTCACATTCAGGTATAGTTGTACAGCCAAGAAGCAGGTATTTACCCTCGTAAAGCCAGCGGCGATGAAAGGCATCACAGACAACTCTTCTTTGTCCACCCTTTAAAAGAATATAGCAAGAGTCAGACACAGTTTTTGTCAATGACATCTCACCTCTTGCATGGGCACTAGTTTACATAACACTTTTAACTGTCATATAATGAGTACTTTTAGATGAATTAAGTGAATATGTGAACACAAAGTTGAAAACCACTTTCTGCTTTGATTTCAGATTTAGTTTTTTAAAAAATATATTATTATAACACTTTTTTTTTTGAGATGGGAGTTTTGCTTATGTTGCCCTGGCTGATCTCAAACCAACTGTGAGTTATTCTCCTGCCTCAGCCTTTTGAGTGCTGGGACTATAGGTGCATGCCACTGTACCTGGCTATTATAATATTCAAGATACAGAAATTACATTAACAGCTGGAATAGAGGTGTGTCTATATATCTATTTAATGCTTAAATATTTTAAACAAAATTAAATTCTCTCATATTTTTCTACTTCCAATTTATTATTTCTTTTAAATCCAACGGGGGTGGTGGCACGTCTAACTCCATCACGAGGCAAGGGGTGGGATGCAGGGTAAGGGGAGGATCACGGGTTGAGCCTAGCCTGGGCAACACAGGGAGATCTTATTTCAAAACAACATTCTTTCTCTCACACAGCTCTGGGGGAAAAAATTAAGGGACACAGAAACATTTCTCCTATCTATAAAAACATGTAAGCTAATAACATTTATCTGAATACTTGCTGCCTCTCTAGGTATTTCTCTTTTTTCCTTACTTCAACTTAGGGAAAAGATCCTCTCCACTCATGCATAATTCCAGCCCTCAGAGCATCTAGTTAGAGTGCGCTAGGATGATTGCCCGGAAAGCCCCACTTTCAACAAGGCCATTCTCTCATAGATTGCCTGGCCCTACAGTGACAGTAAAATTAGGAAGCACAGCTCGCTCTGTTGAGTTAACTGAAGAAGCAAAATGAAAATACAAGAATAAAGAAAAGGCCATACTTGAAAGGGACGCCCGTCACAGCAGGCAGGCCCCAGTCCAGCCCTGTCATGCAAGCCTTACACTGACACCTGCATCTCAACACCAAAAACCCAAGAAAGCAAACCTCCCAATGGCAGTTTACCTGCGTACGACACCAACAATAACTGTATTTTCTGAGAGTTTTGATGATCTGATGGACCTTAGAAAAACAAAGAAATGTCAAAAAAATAATTTTTCTACCATTTACCAGTTCAATTATTTAAATACAGGATGCCAAAAATTGCCTATTTTTTCATTAATTTTATAAGGTAACAAGAGATATGAAAATGACAATTTTATCAAATTTATTCAATAGTTTTTCCGTGTATGGTATATCTTAACATTCAATATACAACATAATGGTACAATCTGGACAGTAGTATCTGGTCTCTTTCTGAATTATCTTTGCATTTTTGTCTTTGAGCAACACACTTTACACTGCTGTGTTGGCCTTTCTTCTTCTGCGGCTGGTATAATTCCAGTAACACACTCCCTGCTCAGTGTAATGGTGAAGACACTGATGACGGATCCTGGGTAGAGTTTTGCTGTCCCATAGTTTTCAATGTTTTGGCCTGTTAGACCTAACCTAAATTGGAAATTAATTTTAATTCCCATTTTGAGTAAACAACAAATAAGCTCCACATTGTTTGGTCCAGAAAATACATAAATATAATAATATTTTTCTTTGCTTTTTCATTACAGGACAGCTTGTTGGTTAACTCTGTCAACACTACCCATACAATTCCTATAACCACTGACCACTATTGGAATTTTTTAGTTTCATTTCTTCTTTCAAGTTCTATCATTTCTTTCTTTTTTTTTTTTTGGTACCAGGAATCAAACTCAGGACCTTGTGCTTGCCAGGCAGGACTTGTGCCACTGAGCTGTCTCCCCGGCCCAAGTTCCATTATTTCTGTATTATGAACAGCTGACCATAAGGAGATTCCTTTTTGTTTTCTCTTTTCATAACACAGACTTTTTCTCTCTGCTATGCTCACATCTCTCCCTTTTCAGCTTTTTCTTTTGCAGATCTCTTGGCACTTCCTTACTATTCAGTCTCAGGGTCCCACACATCTGTTTCATATTATAAAAGAGTATCACTGAGTCCTGGAGAAGCATAAAAATTGTATCTAATGTACTTATCAAAAGTTTTCATAGGTTGTAGCACAAAATTATAGGTTATTTTCACAAGTAAAATAAACACAAATTAAGCCAGGCATAGTGGTGCACACCTGTAATCCCAGCACTCAGAAGACTGAGGCAGGAGGATCCCTGCGAGTTCAAGGCCAGCCTTCATGACAAACTGAGTTCAAGGACAGCCTGAACTATGTAATGAAACCTTGTCTCAAAAAGACAAAAAAAGAACTGAATTAATAAAAAGAAAATAACCAGAACTTATTACTAGATTTCATTGGAAACAAACATCAAAGGCAAACACAACATTGTAAATAAAAAAGTATGCAAAAAATAATCACTATAAAACAAGACATGTGAACAAGAATTAATGGGCTGAAATGACACCTTCCCAAGCAACAATTGGGAAAGTCAGTACATAAACAAACAATTACATAAACTGCCAGAGTGACTCTGGGGTAAACTGGTAAGTGGTCAAATATATATACATATATATAAATTAAACACTTTGGTAGGACAATTAATGTTCAGGTTTACAGAGTGAAGAAAAGATCCCCTTACATTCTGGATTCACCGTTGTGCCTACTTGATCGTTCTCTTTGGGAACAAACTCCTGGCCAGCGGACTAGAGCACTCAGCAAGCACAGAGTCCGAGCGCACACCTAACTGAGGTGACTGATGTGCCGCCTCTTTGCTCTGGTCTTTGTTTAGCCTAGGTGGCTTCAGCTGGAGAACTCTCCCTACTTCGTGCTTACATGAAAAGGGCCACAGCTCTGTCTCTTCCCACTGGAGGGAGACACAAGGCCGTGTGTATGACCATAGGCTGAGGGACACGCAGGAGCTCACGGGTCAGCTCCTCTCTGTACTCTCAGCAGCACGAAGGATGAAGAGTTCCTAGGAAAAGCAGAGGCAAAAGCGCCCTCCACAAACCCCAAAGCAGGAACTGCAAAGTAAAGTTAGCGCTTACAAAGAAGAGAATCAACCCTGCCAGATGTGAAGACCAGAGGCCTGGCAGAGCAAAGGCTCTGCCCCAACTGAGAGGGTTTGCAGCCCTTTGGGAGAAGCCACTTCAGAGACCACAGGGCACAAAGACATAGCCAGAAGCTCAAGGAAAGCAGAAATAAATGCCACACAGAGGTGGAGAGGAAGAAAAGTCCTGAACTCTTCCTCCACTAGGGGAAGACAGCAGAGTTGTCAGGAAAAGATCCAGGCTGCTAGAAGGGAAAGAACTTGGCCCCAGACAGAAGAAGACAACACACTGGAGAGGGACTCAGCAGGAAGGGAACAGAGAAGACCACTTCCAGACAGCCCTGCTCAAGGAGAAGGGTGCTGGCCTCTACAGAACATGTCCAGGATGGGACAGAGACTAGATGGGCCAACCATGTAACTTCAGCTCTGCAAGCAGCACGAACACAGCATGAATGCAATTAGTTCAGGATATAGAACCACTTTTCAATCACAGACCACAGAAAATAACTATTTCCCAGTTCTCCCCAAAATAGTACAAAACATAACCGTATCAGATGCCTGAGGAAGATGCATGGTATTAGCAAGCTTTTCCCATAATGGGCCAGAGAGTAAATATTTGAGGCTTTGCAGACCATATGGATCCTCACCGAACTCTGAACTACCCAAGTGGATCAGTGCAGGATGAACGGAGTCAGAAACTACACTCAGATGAATGGGCAGAGGGTGCTCTTTGCAGTCCCCTGCCTTAGGACCTTGGGGCTAAGCAAAGGCTGAGTCTAGCAACAGATACAGGGGCCTGGAGTCAGAGTTAATTGCCCAGGAATCGAAAGTCGGCTGAGGGATCAGCAGTCCGTCATGGATGCATAGTTCATCTCTCCTTCATTCTCTCCCTGTCTTGAACGCTCCTGCTTTTCCCAGTGCCCACTCTTCTCCTCTCCAGTGGGGACCAAGCCTCAGGCATTGCATGGCTCTGCTGAAGGGTCTCTCCTAACAGCTGCCCAACCCTAGTCTCCTGCCTGGAGAAAAGCCAGGCTCTGCTTTCTGCACAAAGGCCCAGGGAGGCCAGCTCAGACCTGGGAGGGTTACCAGTGTGGCTGACACTCACACAGACATGGGCAGTGCACTCCTGGTGACTATGTTCTCCCTGGTGCTAATCTCAAGTAGGGAATAAGGAACATGGACTCACAAATGGTATTTTTGTGACCTCTAGAGACAGAGTCTCTTCTGGTATTTACATTTCCATGATATCACAGAGATTTAAAATGAGGAAAAGGAGATTTACATACGCAGCTGGCCATCTCAGGCACCACTCAGCTTTTTCAAAGAAAAACATACTTGAGTGGTGTCATGGCAGGCAGGCCACCAGGCAGAAGATCTCAGCAGGTGCTCTGGTTGCCCAACCAGAAACCAGTGATGTGGGATGAGGGGCACGGGCTAAGGCAGCAGAAGGGAGGACTGTGCTTGGAAAGGGATAAAGCCTTCAAGAGGCTGAAGCTGTTTAAAAAGGCAGAAGTGTATGTTTGACTTTTCTGATGCCTAAGAGCAAAAAGTGGCTATAAAAATGGACATGTCAGGAACCTGGCTTGAAAAATAATACTCTTGCTTTAGAATCATGAGCATTAGGAGAGGATTGACTTGGCACAGTCAAAATGTACACAGTAGGAGGGCAGACTTCAACACAGTCACGGGAGAGATGGGCACAGCCCCGTAGCAACTCGAGCAGCTAAAAACCGCGCTGCTTTGTGCACTGCTATGTGTGAGGAAACCCCAAAGAACAGTGGCTTCCACATGCCCACCTGTCTCACATAGGAGCCACGTGCCAGGGATGCAGCCTGGGCTGCCATGGGGCTCTGTGCAGCCAGGAGGCTGGTCCCACTCACTGTGTACCCCTCTGTTGCCTGTCCATGGGGTCTTCCTCCTGGCCCAAAGTACACCAGATGACCATAGATGCTTAACTTCTACATGCCAGGTGGCGGCAAACAGGACTCCCCTCCTGTGAGGACACCTAAAGTGAAAGTGTAGTTCCACAGGTAGCAACAGGAAAAGCCGTGGAACACAATATGTTTCTAGGTAGACATATGCCCAATAATGGGCAGAAATTGTTATTACATAAAAGAACAAAAATGAATACTAGGGTCAACCACTAGTCTCAGCTCACATAGGTAGTTACAAATACTTCTGATGATGGCCTGGGAGAGCACTGGAAAAAAAGGCCACACAGGGAGGCTCCTGGTAAGAACACAGCAAAACTGTTTTGTTTTGTTTTGTTTTCTAAAACAGCATCTTACTATGTAGCCCAGGCTGACCTTGAACTCACAATCCTCCTGTCTCAGCCTCCCTGAGTGAAGCTCTTTAGAGTTGAATTTTACAGTATAACTCCATTACTGGTACTTTACTGCTGATCTCTGCCACGTGGCATGAGTTTCAGATGGGAAAGGATGCAATTTGCAATGGTAAAAAAGGATCACAGACCAGGATGACCTGAGAAGGTGTATGAAAGTGGAACTGAGCTCAAGCTTGCTTCTGCACCCAGTGTGGATTTTAATTCTGTTTTTGCTCCTGAGTTTCCATGCAGCGTTTCCTCTACCTCTTTTATGAAGTGTGTCCTTTCATTATAGAACCCTGCCCCTGTGGCATGAAGGAGTATTTCCTCACCTCCTCAGAGTGGCATATGTCTACTGTCTTGGTTACTTTTCTCTCATTGCTGGGACAAAATACCCAACACCCAAAATTAAGAAAGGAAAGGGTTATTTAGCTCACAGTTTGTGGGGGTTTCAGTCTACAACCAGCTGGCTCCAAGGCGGGGTCACATAGCACAGAGGCAACAGTTTATGGTGGCAGAAG
The DNA here is from genome assembly GCA_004027595.1 of Dinomys branickii. Lineage (NCBI taxonomy): Eukaryota > Metazoa > Chordata > Mammalia > Rodentia > Dinomyidae > Dinomys > Dinomys branickii. The sequence goes on from PVLD010008612.1 coordinate 21,237, forward strand.
ACAGCAAATACAGCAAGAGCAAAAGAGAGGAGCTGCCCAGACAGCAGCCTCTTTCCCTCCCTTATATTGTACGCAGGCTCCCCGCCCCAGGGCAGGTGTAGCACTCACACCCATAATCCCAGCGATGGACCATGAATCAATCATAAACTCTAGAAGGCGCCCCATGACTGCATGCGGCTCTGGGGGGGACATCCAGTCACAAACCATAACATCTACTAAAGATGGATATCTTTTTAAATTTATTTTTAATCATATTTTATTGATACATTTCAGATATACATAATGATCACATTCACCATAGAGAATTTGTACCTGTATTTAACATAACTTGATTCTTTTTTTCCCCTGCCCTCCCTTTAACCCCTCCTCCTATATCTTTTGAAAGACGATTTTCTTCATCTTTGTGGTGCTCTTTCCCCTCCACTGTGCCGAGGCAGCTCTTCACAGGCTCCCTCCTTCACCTGCTTGCTCCCCATTAGGGAGTAGCGGACAGAGGGCCAGCTGTTCCCTTAAACCAGTGCCAGATCCAGGGCGCGGGCAGCCTTCTTCCTCCAAGGGCTGGGCACAGGTGCAGGTGAGGTGTGGGGAACGAGGCTGTAGGCGCCACGCATCTGCTTCACTAAGTGGGCTCCTGCCTGCTCACTCTGGTTGTTAAACTCCACGCTGTTTCTGACATGGTCTGCAGCTCTGAAGCTGCAGGACGGCTCTCAGCTTCCTTTCGCCTCTGCCCCTTCCCACCATGTGGAAGGAAAAGCTATGACTCTTGTCTAACATGGCTCTGTACAACTCATCTGGGTTTCTACGTAGACATAAACAGCAGGGACAGCAGGGGCTGGAGCACAGGCCCGTGGCCAGCTCAAAGGCCTTGCTGTTCAGCTGGGCTTCTACCATCTGCTTCTCCGGTCAGTGCAGCTCCAGCATCCAGGGCTCAACGAAAAACAGTGAGAGATTCAAAGCCTTTCCCACTGCCTCCCTGTAGGGCCACTAGTACTTCAGCTTCCGAGCCTGAGGGTACTGAGCACAGCTCAGTAAAAGGGTCTTCACTGGCTCCCAGCTTTGGACATATTTATGATCTTTGCTTTCTTCATTGCCACAGTCAATAGGAAAGCAGGAGGCAGCCCTGGTATAGGAACTGTACAAGGCAACCTCTCCCAAGCCACAGCTGCTACCTTGCCTCAGCTCCATCCCCTACCATAGCCTCCTATCTCCCATGCTGCTTCAGATGATGCCTGCACTGGATGCATCTGTGTCACAACAGCAGAAAAGACGGAGTCCAATGCCTTCAGTTCAGCACACTAGGCCTCGGTGATCCAGCTCCTGCCTGTCCAGCAGCCATGCACCCTGAATAGAGAAGTCGAAGCCCTGCCAATTCCTGCTCATGCTGCTGCTTCTATTCTCAAAGCTTCTGCTCACCCCACACATCCTCTTCACATCCTCTGTGACACTCTCTGACCAAGCGGGCACTCAAAGCTCGTATAAACCTCTTCTGTGGGCACTCATGAGCTTGTACTGAAGTACTCCTTGTTCTCAGTGACCACTCACCCCAACTGTCATCTGGGCATTGGTACAGCATGCTTCTGGGTATGTCTGGGTGGGCCTCAGGGTGTATACTTAGAGGAGTATCTGGTTCCTGGCTCCTCTCTCCATGCTGTTGCCCAGTTCTGCTTCTTGGTTGCAGTGGGGTGAGCATCTGTTCTCTGCCAGGCCCTTCTGCCTTGTAGCCAGTCAATCACAGACTGAACCCTCTCAAACCCAAGCCAAAATAATCCTCTCCTTAAATTGCAGGATTTTGTTTCAATGACCAAATACATCCTCTAAAATTTCGGTGTTGCCAATATGGTAGTATTGAGGTAGGGATTTTAAAATGTGTTTAGGCCATGAGGGCTCCTCCCTAGAAAATAGGATTAATGTCGTCACAAGAGAGATTTTACATAGCTTTCCAGTGTCCCAGAGGATACATCCCTCCCAGACGACTGAATCTCTCAGTGCCTTGATCTTGGCTTTCCCAGCCTCCAGAACTACGAGAACATTAATTTCTATTCTATAAATTACCAAGTCTCACATGACGCTCTGGGTACTACTGCACAATATAGTGACTATTGCTAATAACATACTGTACATTTCAAAAAGCTACAAGATTTGAAAATTCTTACCATAAAGGAATGATAAATGTGTGAGGAGATAAATATGTTTAACCTGGCTTAAATATTTGCAATATAGGCATGTATTTAACATGCATGGTATCCCAATAATAGGTACAATTTTTATGTTTTTGTGTATCAGTTAAAAAGGGAGTTACCAAGTTTTAAGTATTCTGTTGCACCAGCACGAGACAAAGATACCGCCCAACTAAATAATTGGTTCCCCTGAGGCAGGAACCTCGTCTTCCCCATCTACACAGCTTAGTACCAAGTGCAGTGGTCAGGAATAAAACACACAAGAGGTCCTGAACTGCTGGATTTGGAAACATGGCAGACAGAATGCATGGTCCTCAATAAGGCATCCACAAGGAGTGCAACGTACAGCAAGAGACAGGCAAATGCTAGTCATCTGGAGAGGTCAGCAATGGGCAGAAAACCTTTCGCTAGGTCTAGTGGCACAGGCCTATAGACACTCGAGGGGGATGAGGCAGGACGACCCTGAGTTTGAGCCCAGCTTGAGCAATTCAGTCACTTAGCAAGACGCTGTCTAAAATTAAAAATTAAAAAAGGGCTGGAAATGCAACTCAGTGCAAAGGTCCTGGGTACAACCCCAGCACCACAAAGTAAAAGGAAAAAACCCATCACAGGCCACCCGTGTTGACTAGGTATCGCCAGAGGCATCCTCCCAAAGAGGAGGTGAAAAGGACATTGCTTGGTCAGGGCTGAGGTCTTTGGGAGAGAGCAAGCCTGAGGAGGAGCAGGAATCTGCAGGGGTTACATGAACAAATGTACCTTCTAGGGATGGTCTGAAGGAAGATAAACCAGGTAAGGACCAGAATCTCACTTAGGAAAATAAACCAGGCCTCTTCTTGCCTCTGGAAGACTCACTATGAATGGCACAAAGACACCAAACCCCACACTCAAATGATGAAAAAAAGATGAAAATGATTTAGAAGAACAAGAGAGGCAGAAAGACCAGATTCTTGGCTAGGGCTGCACCACAGCCATCGGGAAAACAACATGACTAGGGTCCCCATGTGTACAGGTCTGCTTGCTGGCCAGCACTGAGGACAAAAGGGACTGCTCTGTTTGCCTCTCACTGCTGCATCCAAACCTATGTGAGCTTTTCCACTCTGCAGCCATCCTGCTGAGAGCCACAAACTGGAAGAGAGTTCAGAGCTACAGGCACCTTGATGGAGCTGGAGTATGAAATTCTTCACTGTAAGGAGTTTCTATTGGCAGTGAGGATGTCCTCAGTTTGGCAAAGAGAAGATACCCTTGCAGAGCATAATTCCTACCCTTGAATGTTAGCAGTTCATTCCAGGGAGGGGAGCAAGCTCTCCTCAGCATCCCCTCCCACCCGTCCTGTGTCTGCCTTGACAGCCCTTTGGCCCTCCTCAGATACTTCTGCCTAGAGTATTCCTCCAAGACAGCTACATCAATTCTCAAGCACACCCACTTAGATACTGTCTTCCTCCTCTGGGTGATATCCATTAAATGTTACAGAGAGACAGGATCTTGAAAAGCATGGGTTCCAAGTTTACAGTTAAGATAAAATAGCTCCAGACAAGGCAGAGTTACCCACAACCAAGCAGCTTGTGGAAGGAAAAGCTGGGTTTCCCTCCAACCCCCAGAGCTCTCTCCATTTCTCTCAGCAGGGTTTCCCTTGTGTCTGTGCTAGGTGACTGGCCAGATAACATGTCAAACAAATACTGGCTATGATGATAACAGCCTGCTGCAAAGTCAACAAGACTGAAACAGACAGTGAACACGGGCAGCACTCCAGGGACCACATCAAGGACAGAGGGAAATTCTACTGGCAGCCAATCATGATCAGGTGAAAGCAACCTGGTCTGACTACCAGAAATGCAGGCTCTCACCACCAAGGACACAGGCATATATTGAAATCACCAAGTACCTTGCAAATAATCTTTTGATATGATGTTATCTGTTTGTCACATTAATTTTAAACTCTTGTTATATTTGGTTTAAATCTTTTCTACTTATTAAAAGTCAAGATTTTAAGTATCTTTAAATTACTGCTATAAAGTTTTACATTCCATAAGTTATAATTTGTCTTTCCCTATTAAATAAGTATTTTATTTGTCTTGGATACATCAGCAGCAAATACTGTCCTTTAATTTTAAAAAACACTTTTCTTAGATTTATGTCTGCAACCCAGAATTCTTTAATGTTGTGCATGGGGCTGGGGATACAGCTGAGTGGAATAAGTGCCTCCAGGCAAGTGCAAGGTCCTGAGTTCGATCCCTGGTACGACCAAAAAGAGAAAAAATTGTGCATGTATTTATAAATAAGGCATATTTATCTAACACTAGAGGATGATTCTGAAATTTTTACTATTTAAGAACATTCTGGAAAATTATAATTCTTGTTGCTGAAGTATACAGCTTAGAGTTGTAATTTATGAAATATTGGCTTTCATCTTAATCCATGATGTTCCTCATTCATATTTTCTACTTTTTAAACAAAGTAAAGCAACACAAGAAAAAATAAAGATTAGTCCTTGAAATAAGGTCCTAATGTCTTGCTTAATTTACACACAGTATAGGGAAAGAGACTGATTCAACTTAATGAGTTTGTGGGCTGCCTCTATAGTCACATATACCAATGAGATTTTTGAGGCTTGAGTCTTGTGCTCACCTGCACAGTGCCTCTGCGTCCAGCTGTCCAGGGTTCCTGTGGTCTATGATAATTATGTCGTGATGCTTGTCCAGGAAGCAGGCGAGGACAGCCTGTGCCTCCCTGGTGACTGTGCACTTGAACCCTGCTTTTTCGCATGCCCTGCAGAATCCATTACACTGGTTATCTTCTTTGGTAAACACTAAAAGTACCTGAGTCAAAAGAGCATGGACATTTTTATAAAAAAAAAAAAAAATGTTGTCAGAACTATCAGTTCATAATTCATCCACAGAAAATTCCCAAATATTTCAAGGCAAGGACACAGTTGTGAACACAGCAATCGGTCTGTTCAAATGCTTCTCCCTTACAGAACTCAAGGCCATCATCACTCAGCTCTCTAAATGAGTCCTATTTTTATTGGTTTGTTTTATTTTGGGTGGGGGAGGGGACAGGGTCTCTCTAAATACTACAGGCTAATCTTGAACTAGCTTACGTAGCCCAGACTGGCCTGGAACTCACAGTGATCTTCCTGCCTCAGGCTCCCAAGTCCTGGAATTATAGGCATGCACCATCACGCCTGACAGTTTTCTCTTCTTTTTCGGCCCTGGGAATCAAATTCAGGACCTCATGTTTGCCAGGTAGGCGCTGTGCTGCTGCGCTATATCCCTAGCCAGAGTTTTATTTTTTTATCTGCTTATAAATTCCAAGACCAAGTGCTTGAATCATGTACTTCTTTTCTAGTAAACCCACTGGCAGAACTCAACAAAGATATAAAGCTTTTTATCTTAAAATCAAATCCACTGAAACATACAAATAAGTATTTTAGAAAACAGAAAGTTAACTGAACATACCTAGATGACAAATGTTAGTATTTCAGTGAAACTATTAGAAAATGTAATCCTTTATATAGCATATAAATGTACTTTTCACTCAAAAATTTACTAAATTACTCTAAGTTAAAAAAAAATCACTTTGATTATAAAAGTAAAGATTTAAATTAGAACAAAACACATTTCAAAGCTTTCCAATTAAGTGATCCAGGCACAATACCAGGTAGAGGAAACAGTGTCCACACTGATGTCCAGGACAATGGCTGGCTTTCCAGGGCCTGGTCTGGATCGCGGAGGTCTGAATTGCGCCCCTCTTCTCAAACCAGCCAAAGGGGCTAAGGAGCACCTTTGTCCTACCCGTCAGAGCCAGGCTCCTCAATGGGGCAACAGAGGTCAGTGGGGATGGAGTGGCCTATGACACTGAACACAAAAGAGACAGAGAGCCTCTTCCCCAGTGCTTACTTCTTTTAAGTTTACTCATAGCACACACTCCACAAATCCAAGGAAGAGCATATACTTGAGTCAGACCTTTTCACATTTAAAAAAATAAATGTCTAGTAAATGCATGCATGTGTACACAGGAAGCACCAAATAACTTTGCTAAATTTCAATTGGGTATTCTTTTTTTTTGAGACAGGGTCTTGCTATGTAGTTCAGACTGGCCTTGAACTCACTACATAGCCCAGGCTGACCTCAAACTCAGGGTGATCCTCCTGCCTCAGCCTCCCAAGTACAACTGGGTATTTTCCCTCTCGTATTTTGGACTACACAAATAGATATTTTCTAATAGAGCTGATTCAACAACATAGAAAAGCCTATGTTTTAACTTTTAATTATGGAAAACTTTAAGCCTACATAAAAGTTGTGAATGACAATGAACACTTGGATACCCTTCCTCTAGACTCATCAGTTAACGTTTTGCCACCTTTGCTTTGCTTTCTCTCTCTGAACACACATGTATACACACAGCAAATTAAATATTTTTCTTTATTACTGAACCAACTTAAAGGAGGTTTCAGATAAGTCCTTACCTTCAAATACCTCAACGTACATTCCTAAGCAAAGAACATTCTCTTAAGATAACTACAGCCCTTACTATCAAGTTTCAAGAAATTTAACAGTGATGTAATACTATTATCTTAGAAGACTTAAATACTTTAAATATATAATTGTAGGTCTCCCCTTCCCATGCACATACTTTATCTGACTTAACTTGGTTCATTAGTACCTGAAGTTGGTCTTGATGAAATCTCATGGGGCCAAATTGCACATCGGTTACTGCTACCTGTAAGAAAGAGATTTGCTTAAAAATGGACAGTCTTGTTTAAATTTTTCTCTCTAATCAGTGCCATAGATGAAAATATTCTAGAAAAAATTACATGAATAGAGAATACATAAGAGGACTTCAAGGATCACTTTATAAACCCCAAGAGAAATGGAAGCAGGAAAGGAAAAATAAAATGAATCTGATCTCAGAACTGCCTTTTACTAGGTATGTGTGACCTTAAGGGAATTATTCAACTTTTCTTGGTCTCAATTTTTTGTTACAAAGATCAATTAGATTATAATGTAAACAGCACCCAAAAGCTTGGTTCCCTCTGTACTTATTTTCATTTTTCTCCTGGTGGAGGACTGAATCTTACAAAATGGCACATGAATAACGTAATCCAGCAGTCAGAACTGTGGGATATCAAAGTCAAAGAAACGTCTTTCAAAATGAGTGGACACTTCATTTTTCAGTGTGACTGTTTTTATCGATAGTTGCTTATCCATATGACACTAAAACACACTATGTCATGACCAAACACCAGTGAGTCACAGTAATAACACCAACCCAGGGCTTAGCATGTTCTGGTCACTGCCAAGAGCTGGACATCCATGAGTTCACCACTTCCTCACAGAAATGTGAAGAGAATTTACAGTTGGGAACCTAAGGTCACACAGCTAGCAAAAAGCATCTGCTTAGCTCCACACCCTGTGCCACACACCAAGGTTGCTGCAGTGGTTCGGTTAGTCTCTGTGAAAAGGAGCCAGGAGAGGGAAAAGGTAATGGCTTAATTTTAGCCCCAAGTAATGAATCCTGGCATCATTCTTCCATCTAGAAGGAGAGGCACACCTTGCAATCTGCCCTGAGATTTTGTATGCACTGAAGGGGTTCCCTCCCCTGCCCTATGGGGTGATGGTGAGACTCATATCTAGCACAGCCAGGAAGAACTAGATTTGCAAAACTCCAATAAAATGTTTCCTTCCCAGCTGCCCAACTCCCATCTCTCCTCTCAAAACACATGTAATAAAACCTGCTTGGGGATGAGGGAAACCCACATAAAAATTGAACAAGCTCATGGGAAATCCACGTAGTGAGAATTTGAGGTCTGCTAATCACACGCCCACTGGATAGCTTTCTGATTTGCTTTTGTAATGATTTTCTCTCTCAAAAGATGTAAGAAGAATGAGGGTCATCACTATTTTAGACGTAAGACTGAGAGGGAAGATCTGCTGAAAAGGTGGAAGTATCAGGAGACAGTTGCCACCATGCCCCATCCTCTTGGGCTGTGGACCTGTGGGCCAGGCTCATATTGGAAGGCACGGCTGGATATGAAAGCCAGGATGTCTGAAGAGAAGATGGTCCCACAGCCCCCAGGAAAGTCTAAAAGACAGATCTAGTGGGGATATGGTAACGTAAGAAGCACTGGGAATCACTCCACTTGCTCTGGCAGATGGTGCCTAATACAACCCTTAGGGGAGCTCTGGGGTCTGTAGAGGCTGCATCTTGCAGAAGGAGGACGGGGCAGTAAACTGCAGTCAATTTCAGCTCTTAGGGCAAGTGGCTACCCTGCCACAGCCTACACCTGTGCTCCTGCAGTAACCTGAACACAATCTGTGGGAGCCAGGATGGGCAAAAGGAGCCGGTCCTATAAATATCAAGGGTCTGTGTTCTGATCACAGACATGCTGACATAAAGTGGGCAACAGCAAAGGGCTGTCAGGGGTGCTTATAGCTATAAACAACTCTACGAAGCAAGAAAGATCTCAAACTACCAAACTAACTTTACAACCTAAAGATCTAGAAAAAGAACAAACTAAACCCAAGGCTAGCAGAAGGAAGAAAATAATAAAGATAAAAGCAGAGATCAGTGAAGGAGAGAACAAACAACAGAAAAATCAATGAAACAAAAACGTTGGTTCATAGGGGAAAAAAATCAACAAAATGGCAAAGCTTTAGCTACATGACTGAGGAAAAAAAGGGAGGAAATTTAAATTATTAAAATCCCAACTGAGTGGGGTGTGGTAGTACACACCCGTAATCCCAGCTCTCTGGAGGGTGAGGCAGGAAGATCACTGTGAGTTTGAGGGAGGCCAGCTTGGGTTACAAAGTGAGTTCCAGGTCAGCCTGAACTGATAGTGAAACCCTGTCTCAAAAAGATTTAAAAAAATAATAATAACTGAAATTGAGGACATTACTACCAGTCTATAGAAAGAAAGAGGATTATAAGAGAGTGCCACAAACAACTGTGCTCCAACAAACTGGATAACCTGATGAAATGGGCAAATTCCTAGAAACATAAAACCTGTTAAGATTGAATCACAAAGAAATAGAGAATTTGAATAGATCTAAAACCAGTAGGGAGCTTGAGTCAGTAATCAACAATCCCCCAAAACAAATAAAGGCAACAGATATGATGGCTTCACAGTGAAGTCTATCAAACATTTAAAGAATCAATATCAACCCTCAAAACTTTCCAAACATATAGGGAAGGGACCACTTCCTAATGTGTTCTATGAGGCCATTATTACCTGTTATCAAGGTGAGGCAAAGACACTGCCAGAAAACCACAGGTGAACATCCCCTTAAGAACACTGATGCAAAAATTCTCAACAAATATTGTAAAGTGAATTCAGCAGCATATTAAAAGGTTATATAGACCATGACCAAGTGGGAGTTATTATTGGGAATCAATCAATATAATATACCCATTAACAGAAAGAAGGAGAAAACTCACATGATCATCTCAGTTGATGCAGAAAAGGCATCTGATGAAATTTAGTATTTCATGATGAAAAATACTCAACAAACTAAGTATAGGAGGAAAGTACCTCAAAACAGTGAGAGCTATCTATGAAAACATACTTAATAGTGAAGATTGAAAGTTTTTCCTCTAAGATCAGAAAGAAAAAGCCTGCTTTTACCACTTTTATTCACATAGCACTGGAAGTTCTAACCAGAACTACTAGGCAAGAAACCTAATAAGGCACCCAAAATGGAAAAAGAGGAGTAAAATTACCTGTGTTCCTAAGTGATATAATCATATATGTAGAAAACCCTAAAGATTATGCAACAACCCTGTTGGAACTAATAAATTAATTCAGCAATGTAGCTTGATACAAAGGCAACACCCAAAACCAAACCCATTACTATATATCAACAATGAACAATGTGAAAGGGAAACTGCTGAAACAATCCACCTGTGATAGTATCAAAAAGAATAAAATACTTGACATAAATAAATGGAAACATATCCCACAGTTATGGATTGGATGATTTAATACTGCTAAGATATCAATATTATCCCCAAATCAATCTACATGTGCAGTGAAATCCCTATTAAAATGTCAGTGATATTTTTTTGCAAAAATGTAAACATCCACCCTAAAATTCATATGGAATTTCAAGAAAACCTGCATCACCAAAACCTTGAAAAATAACAAATCTGTAAGACTCACTTTCTGATTTCACACTTGTTACAAAACTATAGTAATCAAAGTAATGTTTTAGTGGCATAAAGACAGACACACTGTATAGACTAATGGGTTTAAATAGAGACCAGAAGTAAATTCTTGCATATATGGTCAAGTGATTTTTAACAAGGGTGCCGCAGCCATTCAGTGGGGGAGCGGACAGTCTGTAGAAAATGAGAAAACTGTGGACCAACACTCAGAGTGAAGCTGGATGCTTATCTAAAGCTATATTCAAAATGAACTCAAAATGGATCAAAGATCTACATGTAAGACCCAAAATATAAAACTCTTAGAAGAAAAGGGCAAAAGCTTCACAATAATGGATTTGGCAATAATTTCTTAAGACTTGATACCAATGGCACTGGCAGTGAAAGAAAAAATTGACACACCTCATCAAAATTTAAAAACTTTGTGCATGAAATGATAGGATCAATGGAGTTTAACAGGTAATCCACAGAATAGGAGAAACTATTTCATATCCAGCATCTATGGAGAACTATAACAACAATAAATCTGCTCCAAAAATAGGAAAAGACTCGAGTAGACATTTGTTAAAAGATGTACAATGGTCAATAAGTACATGAAAAGATGTCCAATATCACTAATCATCAGGGAAATGTGAATCCAAACTGTACACCACCTCACCTCCATTAAGATGGCCACTGTTAAAAAACAGCAAGTAACCAGTGTTGGCAAGGATGCAAAGAAAATAGAAGTTGTGGACACTGTTGGTAGGAATTTAAAATGATACAGCTTCCATGGAAAACAGTTAAGTCTGCAGAGCACTGACTACATCACCAGATGGTCCAGCAATCCCACTCTGGGTGAATGCCCAAAAGAAATGAAAGCACCAGCTACTCAGCAGGCTGAGGCAGGAGGATCACAAGTTCAAAGCCAGCCTGGGCAACTCAGAAAGACTTTGTTTCAAAATAAAATATAAAAAGGGCTGGAAATTTATTTCAGTATGAATGTTCTGGGTCCAATCCCCAGTACTACTAAATAAATAAGAAACAAAAGCAGTAATTCAAACAGATATTTGTACAACCAAGTTCACAGCAGAATTATTCACAATAGCTAAAATAAGGAAGTAACTGATATCTATCAACAGATGAATGGATACGGTACATAAAAAGGTACAACATTAGTTGGGCATGATAGCACATGCCTGTAATTCCAGCAACCGGGACAATGAGGCAGGAAAAAAACAAGTTTGAGCCTAGTCTGGGCAATGTAGTGACTTAATGAGACCCCAAATAAAAAATTTTCAAAGGGAGGTGGGGATATAGCTCAGTGTGAAGCCCCTTGGTTCAATCTCATCTCTCCCCCACTGCACACAAAAAAGTACACCCAATGGAATATTATCCAGCCATAAAAAGGAAGGAAATTCTGAGCAATGCCTTAAGGACATGCTAAGTGAAAAAAAAGCCAATCACAAAAAGATAAATTCTATAGGATTACATGCATATGAGGTACTGTACTTAAGAGTTGTCAAAATCATTGAGAAAGTAAAAGGGTGGTTGCCTTGGGCAAGGGGTGAGGAACATGGAATTTCACTGCTTCACAGAGTTTCGGTTTTACAGGATGAAAGGAGTTCTGCAGATGAATGGTGGTGACAGAGGCACAGTTGTGAATTTATTTAATACTACTGAGCCGTACATTTAAAATGGTTAAAAAAATGGTTAGAGTTGTACACTTTATTAAGTGTACTTTACCACGTTTTTTAAAAAAACTAAGAAAGATTACTCAGTGGGCACATAAGCAAGGGAGGGAGGGCATTAGAGATGGACAGAGATCTGGTCTGTACCATCCCAGGGCAGTAAGAAGGAAAGGCATTGAGAGGGACCAATTGAAGGGAGTCTTGTTTTGTGTTATTTTATTTTATTTATTTATTTTTAATGAGCAAAGTTTAAAGCAATGAGTGAATGAAAGAATACAGAAGGAGTGAGGCCTAGGGCTTGGAGAATACAGTAGAACTGCTCAGGAAGAAGACAGCAAAGGAAACTCCTTGTTCTGCTCTTCTACAGTATGAGACACAGTTTCACAAGAGAAAGCAGACTGTGCGTCCACAGAAGGGCTGCTGCTACTACACAAGCCAAAGCAGTGGTCAGGGAGCACTCAGGTAATGGCGGTCTTCAGCCTCTGCCAGAGTACCCTAGGGAAATTTGCTTTGAAGGATCAAGTAAAAAAAAATTTAAGAGAGCCTGAATAAAAAGAGGGAGGAAATATTTATGAGCCATGGTGGTGCACACCTGGAATCACAACCCTGCTGGAGGCTGAGGCAGGAGCATCACAAGTTTGAGCCTTCCCTGAGGAACTTAGTAACTTAGTGAGACTTTACCTTAAAAATACAAACTAAAAAGGATTTTTATTTTTAAAACTAAAAAACAAAACAGAATTCAGTGTAGCTTGGTACAAAGGCCCTCAGTTCAATCCCTAATACCGAAAAATATTTATGAATATTGTAAAATACCTGCCTTATAATGTATTCTTAAAAGTAAAAATTGTAGTTTTTACTCTTCAACCGTATGCAAACAGAAATTAAGAATACGAATTTAAGTAAAAATAATAAATCTCTCAACCTTAGAAAATTTAAAACTTAATTTTCACAACTGATGAATCAAACAGAAATGTAAACTATACATACACATTTCTCAGAAAAAATGAGAATATCATGTAATAAAATTTACATGGTACAGCTAAATTATATACATTCACAGTTTTAAAATCTCTTTTCATGAAGTAAGAAATAAATACACTAAGCTTTCAAATCAGTAAGTTTGAGAAAGTAAAAACTTAAGCTATTAGAAAAAAGTGCTTAAGCGTTAAAGAGTAGAGTGAGAAAAATATATAAAATGTCTAGTGTTGGTCACAAGCTGAGCAACAGAACTGTGGGTAGCTCAGGACAAAAGGGTCATCCTTCCTGGGAAACAACTGAGCATATATGGTCCACATCAAAAGCTGGTGAGATAACTTTTACAAAAGATAACTTCATGCTCTCAACTTAGAAAAATAACAATTTAAGAACTAAAAGAAGCTATACATTCATTTATAAAAGACCAAATACAATGATTTTTGGTACAGTACCATTTTAGCAACATCATTTTAAAATGTTCCTATTCTAGCAAGTCCATTTTATCTCCAAACATTTATTTATTTAATTAGATTTCATTTAGCTCACATCCTATGGGGAACACCCGGCTCCCAGGACCTCTTTGGAGCAGTCTCAGCACGGCCTGACCACCACTTGCCACCCCCTTGGCCACCCTGGGAAGTATGATGACACTGCCCAGCCGGGTAGCAGCGGCCATCACAGTAAACAACTTCCCAGCTGCTGGAGAGGGGATCGGAACTACTAGAATTCTTGCTTCTTAAGGGTCCAGGTCACAACTGATTTTCACAGTTCAGGACAGGGTTAGAAAACTGTCTTCTCTGCTCCCAGAACCCAGCAGCACTGTTGGTTTATACAGCAGTAGGTGGTCCGCAGATTTAGATTCCTGTGTGCATAACAGCTGGTGGCTCCTGACTCTTCTCCAGGCTTGATCTTCCTGATTAAGTTATTCCTCTTTGTGGAGAGAGGAGGAGAGATGGAGACACAAACACAGACAAGATGGCCAACTTGGTAACAACTGGTAACTGATTTAATAACATTAACAACAACTGATTTTCACATTATTTATGAAGTTATTTTCAAATGAATTTAATAACAGCATTAATTTAATCTTTCAGTTTCAAAAAGCAGCTGATATTTTTAAATAATATAGAAAGATAGTATGTTCAAGGGCTGGTATTAGTAGTTATACAAGTTGTTGAGTTTATTCTTTTGGATTTTAAAATATTTGTGAATTTAAGGTTTATTGTTTTAAAAAGATTATAAAATTGGAGTATTAGATATTAAGGATGCCTCTTTGCATTGTAATGTTTAGGGTAATCTTCTGTGTGCTAATGCCATTTTGATGTGATTCTGGAAGGCCAGAGTTAATCTGTTGAGTCTTGAGTGAGGTAAGCAGTGGCAGATGAAAGAGACAAGCTCTGTAATTCCCTGATTTAAAACCACCCTATGTCTTGCCTGCTTTGCTTCCTTCTGGGCCCTCTAAGTGCTCACCATCGTTTATTGCAGTACACACTTTACCACTTACCTTCTCTACTGTCTGTTTCTTCCACTAGAATGTAAAGTTCTATAACAACAGGGATTGACTTGTTTTATTTACTGCCATCCTCCCAACGCCCAAAACAGTGCTTGGTATATGGCAGGCTTCAGAAAATATTCACATGACAGCTAATCTTTCTGAACCAATCACATTATCTAGAAACTATACCAGCCAACTTTATATATGAGTGTACTATAACACAACACTTCTAGTTTCCAGATTAATTTCATATATATACTTTATTTCATTAAGGAAATAAAGCTTGAGAAAGGGCTAAGAGTAGGAACTACAAAAACAAACCATGTGATCTTTTTCCTACATCCTCGTTATTAGAAAGTTTTGCTGGGATCAATTTACATTAATTTTACACATAAATCTAATTTTGACCTGAGCCACACTGTTCTCCCTGGCTTGCCTTGGCCATCTTGTCTGTGTGTGTCTCTCCATCTCTCCTCCTCTCTCTGCAAAGAGGAATAACTTAATCAGGAAGATCAAGCCTGGAGAAGAGTCAGGAGCCACCAGCTGTTATGCACACAGGAATCTAAATCTGCGGACCACCTACTGCTGTATAAACCAACAGTGCTGCTGGGTTCTGGGAGCAGAGAAGACAGTTTTCTAACCCAGTCCTCAAGTAATAGGAAGGAAAAATATATAACTGTCAACAAGGTACAGCCAATTTTAATAGAAAAATGTGCTTACTATATGCTAAGCACTTTGTTTTTGCTCATCTCTGAATGCAGTTTGGTACTTCCTCTGGAGCTAGGTAAACTCACCAACTTTTGCTGAAGAAACTAACCTCAGAACAGAAGAGTTAGCAGCAAGTGAAGGGAGTGGGAGTGTTCTGGCTCAATTCTTGTGTTAACATCACCTGCCTCTGTCCTTTATCTTGCTGAAATAGGACTAAGAAGTGAAAATCAGCATTCATCCAATTTGACAAATCTTTATTTAGCAGCCACACTGTGCCAAATAGTTTTGGAGGCACTGGAGATTCAACAGAAAACAGACATGTAGAAATGAGACCGGTTGCTGCTTTCAGAGAGCTGAGGGAAGCATCTCTGTGGCAGCAGTATGGAACAAGATGTGCATGAGGAGCCAGCCACACAAGGAATGCAGGGAGGTGTACCAGGCGCACCGCACAAAGACAGCACTCACCGAGGGAATGAGGACATGGAGAATAGGGTCACCAGACGAGGGCACAGAGAGGTGGAGAACTATGTGAATGTTATACAAAGCCACAGGCTGTTACACAAGGAAATAGTATGACCTGATTTCTTTTGTGGTACTGGGAACTGAATCTAGAGCCTATCACATGCTAGGGAGACAGGCTGCTACTAAGCTATATCATGAGTCCTTTCTAAAATCTTTATATTTCAATAGAGACTGTCTTGCTAAATTGCCCAAGCTAGCCTCCAATCTGTGATATTTGTCTCAGTCCTCCCAGTAGCTGCTTTTTGTTTTTAAAAATACAAACTGGCTGTCTGTGGAGGATGGACTTTAAGAACAAAGAAAGAAGCCAGAAAGGAAGCTTCTACAGCTGGCCAAGTGAGAGGGCAGTAACTGGTCTGCCATTTACCATAGAGATGAGAGAACAGGTCTGGGATGTTTTTGAGGCAGAGTGATCCAGACTTTGACAAGGAAGAAACAATCAGATGCACTGATTTGGACACTAGAGTTTTGCTATCTGACTGCAGACTGCTATCAGAGCTGGATGGGAATTTGGAGTTAGCTCTGCAAGGCATCCTTAGAATGGTCTGCTTGGTCCTCCTTGGGCCTTTCCAGGCCCACCCACAGGACGGCACCAAGATCTGACCCGAGGTAAAGCTTGAGACTGTTTCCCAGGGTCCTCTTCCCCTATGCCACCTAGACACTCACAGCCTGTGTTGCTTTTTTCTCACCTCACTTGCTCCTAATTTCCCTTTCAGTCAACTGAAACAGCAAATATTTACTGAGAGCCTTCTATATTACCCTGACTTAATGCCAAAACCGAATTTCATGCTAGGATGAAATTCTCCAGGTAATTTTTTCCCCCAAACCCATGGTGTTGGGCAAAAAATAGTGTCTGGGTTAAATGAGCTATTTCAAGCACTTAACACAGTGACTGACACTGAGAAAATGCCTAATAAATTATAAATACCTGAGCAAAAGTTTTCTAAGAAATTCTGGCTGAGCCTATAACTAATTTTATATGCATACACATAAGACATTTTGAAGACTGGTTCCCAGAGACCTGTTTCTTTCAGAGCAGTGAGGTAAAAGTCTCTACTAAGAGCCTTTAACTTTGTAACCTGAAATATTGGGTAAGTGTAATTCTTAAATATCATACTAAGATATTTGATACAATGGACAAAGTTTCCTGAAAAGCTAAAATATAACTACCTTTGAAATTTATTAACAAAACAAGCCATAAAAACAGGAATTGCCACCTGCAGGAAAACCTTATCCATGAGATCCTCTTTAAATATTTCTGAGACCTGAGAGTCTTCAAATCCAATTGTGGAACTCCACGGTACAGCATCACAGAGGCCAGACTAGAATCTACACCCCAGCAAGGGAAGTGATCACTCGTTCCAGGACCTGTACACGGAGGAGGAGAGTCTCCAGGTTGCACCAAACAGTGTGAAATAGAGCTTGACAACTCCATGCTATTTATTCAGCTCGCTCCTTGAAGGAAACCGAGGCTACCAGGCATGGGTGATCTGGATATTGGAAGGGGATACTCCAACCTGTCAACTAACAAATTAGCATCATGACTGTCTGGGATGAGTTTATTTCACATATATTTACATTTATTAACCATTCAGACAGCAAGGAACCTTGTTCAGAAGGTTCTACAGTGCTTGCATACCACCTGATCACTCCTACCACCCCATTCCACAGGTTAGCTGAAGTTTTCCTGTGTAAACTAATGAACCTTAATGAGTGCCAAAGGGCAGTACCCTAAGAATGACAATCTACACAATGGAATTATCTACAATCACTACACAGTTCCAGCATTTCAGAGGTTGGGCAGATAGAGGTTTCAGCTCCGCCTCCACAAACTGTGTGATGTTAGGTAATTTCTTTATTGCCCCAAGCTCAGATGGAAGACAATGACTGTGAAGATTAAGTGGGTTACAAGCACACAGGGCAGTGCTCCATTAGGAACAGCCACTGTTCCCATGGGGGCTGCACAGCCATCCGCAAAGCCCTGGTGGGAAGTGCACTTTCAGAGTGAAGACTACCTGAAAATTGCCCAACTCCCCCCACCCCCACCCTGCCTTCCTGTGTGAAACCGTCAGATCCTCTGAATGTAGTTCCCAACCTTGAGCACTGCTCCTAAACCCATCTTTTAGTCTTCATGAGCGCTACATAAATATCCTCCAAATTGGCCTATGCCATTTAAAAGACAGTGCTTGTTTCTTTAATGCTTCCTTTTTAGATTATTTTAAGTTATGTGTAATTCTACACTTCAAGTCACTCTTAAAACAAATCAAGGAACAAACCATTTTCTTATGTTCTAAAGAAAAGTGAATTGAGGTTTCAGGGGAGCAACTCTAAGAGAGGAAGGGAAGCACACAGGGAAAGAATCAGCAGAGACTGAGGATCCTGGGAAAATGAAGCCCGCTGATCCCAGGAGGGGCACTGCCGAGGGCCAGCACAGCCTGCCCTTCACTGCCCAAAGCTGCCACAGCCTAGGTTGGAGCTTTCCTGAAGGAAATGTCATTTTCCATAGTTGCTTTTTCCTTGGTGTTTAAAGGTAAAATCTTGACCAGAAGTTGTCTAATGTTTACACTAGAAAAATGTATATTTACATCCCAAAAAAACTCAGCAGTTTTTAAAAATCAGTGGGCAAGAGGTTTTAAATTACAAGGCAAAGATATCTGTTAGAAGGCCACAGGGGTCGTAGCTATGGGAGCATTTTGGTCAGTGCCATGTCCAGCGCTGCAGCAGAGCCAGCGCCAGGCTCCACAGGGTTGCCCTGCCTTCTTGTGGTGCAGAGGGGGAAGCCAGGAGCCTTCTGCTCACCTAACACAACCACTGGCTGATGGCACTGTTTGGTGATGGGAAAATGATGTTTTAAGTGCTTCTTTGAAAAACAGTCCTGGAGATCAACTGGGGGCCTATACACTCAGCTATTTCACCAGTCCTTTTTTTTTTTTTTTTTTTCTTTCAAGATAGGAGTCTCACTAGTTACCCAGGCAGAACCTGAACTTCCGCTCCTCCTACCTCAGCCTTCCAGAGAATGGGGATTACAGGACTGCACCACCATGGCCGGCATGTTTTAAGCCCTTTACAACCTAACATACTAGACTGTTATTTACATATGGTTTTATAAGTTTCAGTTATGCTTTAGGAAATAGGTTCAGGGTTTCAAGCTGATTTATAATGAATGGTAATTTTTCCCATGAAAAATAGAAATGGTTCCTGGTGGAAATTTTCACTTACAGCAAGCAACTTGTTCAGGAACCAATTACAGGGGTTAAGTGAAAACTCCCTGTACCTGCATTACCGTATTGCACAGAGTAAGCCTGGGCCTGTTCACAAGGTCTGAAAGGGACATGTGCAGAAGTGTCTGTCCAGGGGTACAGGGGCAGCAGGTACTTACAGGTACTGTATTTGAGGTGACTGAAGTACAGTAAGATGATGAATCTTAAGAACATATGCTAAGTGAAAAAAAGAATGAGATTTACAAGGCAGTATCATTTACATAAATTTAAAATACATAAATTAAAAATACACACAATATACATTTATAAGAACACATCAAAACAAAACAACAGATTAAACACATTAGAATGGGAGGTAGGAAGGAGAAGGGAGCGAAGGAACAGAGAAACAAATGAAACAACAAAAAAAGAGAGTTACTACAATTGTTTGTTTGTTTGTTTGTGACAGGGTCTCCCTATATAGCCCAGGCTGGCCTTAATCCAGGTGATCCTCCTGCCTCAACCTCCCAAGTCCTGGGATTATAGGCATACACCACCATGCCTGGCTCAAAGGTTACATTTTTAACATATCACCTCAAATAGTTACTTCATTGTGGTAAAACATTTAAAATCATCTATTTCTTTTGAAATATGACTGTAGTTACCATGCTGTAAAATGGATCACTAGAACTCATCCTCCTATAGAACTAAAACTTTGACCAAAGTCTCCCCTTTCCCCCTCTACCCCATACTAAGTCTCTATTAACCCCTATTCTATCTTCTTCTATGAGTTGAACTTTTTTTAAACTCAACACATAAGTGAGATCATATGGCATCTGTCTCTTTCCTGTCTTTCCCTGTAATCGTAAATGAACAAATCTCCCTTTGGGGAGCAGCAGGGTGTACTGGAGACTGAACCCAAGACCTTGTGAACACTAGGCAAGCGCTCTAGCACAGAGCTGTATCCTTTTCATTTTATTTTGAGACAGAGTCTCCAAATTTCCCTGACTGAGCTTTGCTGGGAACTGGGCTGTATGAGTTAAGCTGCTGACCACAGTGCTCTAAAGACAAGATATCACCACAGCTGAAGCAGCCAAGGACATAGGCTGACACTCCCTATTTCAGAACTATAAACTGCCAACATCAGAGATCAGTTCTCTTAATTGGCAAAATTTACTGCTGGAAAAGCCTTTGTTCTAACTTCTCAAGGTTCTGCTCAGTTTCCTGCCTCTACCTCAGCTTTTCATTTCATTTTCCTTCACCAACCAACACCCCCGCCTCGCCGAATTTGTGTAAAACTGAATAAATACTGGCTACCCAGAGCAGTCTTTGTCATAGCTCCAAGAGAGTTCTGACCTTCCTGGGCCCCACAATAATATCACATTGTCTCTTTTATTGAAGCATTTGCTATATACTCATTTTAGGAGATCACGGACCTGGCTAAGACCCCAGTAAGGCTTAAACTTGTGATGGGCCTTCCTCAGCCTCCCCAGTATCTGGAATTATAGAAGTGTGGTTACACCCAGCAGAATTTCATCCTTTGTAAATGCTGAATAAGATTCCATTACATGTGTGTCAATCTATGTAATCCACTCATCTCCTATCTTGGGTTTTGTGAGTAAAGCTATAATAAATATGAAGTGCAGCCATCTCTTCCACATACTAACTTAACCCTTTGGCTGTTACCCAGCAGTGGGGTGGCCAAGTCAGATGGTAATTCTATTTTCAGTGTTTGGAGGCACCTACATGCTGTTTTCCAAAGTGGTTACACTAATATACAACACCACCAACAGCAGGCACTTTTCTCTACATCCCCGCCAGCACTTGCTGTCTTTCATCTTTTTGGTAACAGCTTACAAAACAGGCATTGGGGGACAGCCCACTGTGGCTTTCATTTGCAATTCCCTGGTAGTTTAGACACTGAGGTGCTTAGATTGTCTTGCTTTCTGTTCTCACGTATCTGGTGACCTCTGGTCTTGTCATTCCACTACTGTATTTGTTTCCTATGCTGTGCAGAAGCCTGTTAGTTTGATGCAATCACATTTATCTATTTTTACTTTCACTGCAGTAAAAAATGTCTTAACCACACATAAAAAAGCACTAACAAAAAAAAGAGACTGAGGTTAAATTTTTAAATTAGGGATTTCTATTCATCCAAACATCCAAGTAAAGGAGTAAAATGGTAAGCCCACAGATTGGGTGAAGGTATCTGCAAAATGTATAAATGGCAAACACAATATATAAACAATATATCAAGAATGGTTGAAGATGAATAATTAAAAGAAAAACCACACCACCTCACTAGAGAGCCTTACACAGATAGGATAATAGTAAGACCGTAAGGAGTTAAAAGGGTAAATCAATCGTTTTCATCTGACTTTGGGAAAAGAAAGTGAGCGCAAGAACAATTTTAAAGTTTTACCACTTTTATAAGAATGTAAGTAAGGAAAGCTGAACAGATACTTTAAATTTTATAAAATGTATGAAAATTTCACTGGCCAAAATCTCTATTTTAAGAGAGTTCTTAAGAGAAAATGGAAAAGGAAGTATCTGCATGTACAATTTGTGTATCTACAAGGAGAAACGAGTTACTTATTCAACTACTACACAGTAGAAAGCTTTGTTTCCATGGAAATTATGACACAACTGATTTAGGCCTTAAATTAGAATATTCCAATCTGAATTGAGAAATGATCTTTTTGTCTAAATGAATAGTGTATTCAGTGAGAATAAAAGCTCTGCACATCTGCTGATATCATTTCCCTCCACTTCAGTAACAGCTAATAATGAGAATACATCTATACAATTCCTGAAGAGGAATTCAGAAATTCATATCCCCCCAAATTTCACAAGTGCCCGAAAGTAGAGAGTAAGACATATTTCTAAAAGATGTATGAAAATGCTGACTGTAAAGAGACAACACAAAGCAGTGCAATCTCACTCTGCCTATTTCACATTTACTCCACACACACATTCTCTTAGTGTGAAGAGAAGACAGTCAACCCTATCTTCGTCCCTACTACTGGCCTCAAAAGGGAAGGTGAGTACTAGGGAAGGAAGGGTAAGGCATTGATCCAAAGCACAAAAGCAACAGAACACTTTAAAAGGAATGAAACAGATGATTCATAAACATAGCACACATAAAATTCTTCAAGAACCCCACTGCCCTGGCTAACACTCAGACGACCTGGAGTCCTTGGAGCCCAAGTTTCAGCTTCCCCACGCCACTTAAAATTCTTTGAAAGACTTACACATCTTATTGCACTCCAATGTCCACACAGCTCACTGAGCCTGGCAAACTCCTGCTTTCTTCCTCCTTTCCCCTGCATCCTTTTCAACTTCCCAGACTGAAGAGGAGGGGCGCTGCTCTGCCCACAGCCTCCAGCCCCAACCACCACTGGGATGAGGGGCTCCCAAGGTGGCCGGACTGATCCGCATCACAGTGGAATTCAGAGTACCTGTTTCTCCTACCAGACTAAGACTCTGAGTTCTGTTCACTTTCACAGAACTAGAACTTAAAGTGCAGTGCTCCGTAACTACTGATTCAACCAATTACTGAAATAACTAGTTCCCCAAGATTCCTTATGCTTTGATAATGTTTCTAAAGGAAATTTCTAAGGAAGAGAAGATAAGCAATTCCAGTTGCTAGAGAAAAATGAAGACTGGCAGATTTCCTAATAGGCTTATATTATGAACTATTCTGTTCTTTTCCTAATTTTACTGCGATCAATTTCCAGCTGAATGAATATCCGATCTCATTCTCAAATCTCCAAGAAATGATGCAATCTTTGAATGTGTTATAGTTAAGTGTAATCCTTGACTTAACCAAATATTCAAAGTTCTGTTTGGTTAGATTTTTATCTTGTTGCTGTTCTGGGTATGTTACCTCCCCATATCAACTGCTGTACTCAGCCATGTCTTACATAGATATCATAGAAAGTACATGACCTTCTCTTGGAAAACTGCTTTCCATTTAAATTACAGCATGTAATAAGTGAATAATAGCACTGGTTTTCAGCACACATAGCTGACTCTGAAAAGAAAGTACAATATACAAGAAGCCCCATAATTTTCTTATAAAATTGTTAGGGTATGACCAATGATATTGTAGGAAAATTTATAAGGCCAAATACAAGTAATACAAAAATATTTAAGGCATTAATAATACATTCTGAATGTATACCTGTGGATACCTGAAATTTTTTACATACCAAATTAAAGTAAAATTTGGATTTCATCGTGCTGACTTAGTAATATAAGATAATGTCCCCAGTGAAAAAGGTATTAGAATTGGAGAGGATCATACATACAAGGCAAGGATGAGAAATAAATCCAAAATACAAAGTTATAATTAACTTCAGAAAATGAAACTAGGCCAGACCACTTCTGTAGGTGGCTGTTCTCAGCTTTTACATGTAAATGTTTCCTCAGTGGTATTCTCTGAACAGGTGGCTACAGGAAAATCCACAGCCTCCCTGCCTAGTGAGGATTTGAGAGAAAGGCAATAAAGGCCAAGTCCCCAGGGCTAACTTAATCCACCTTACCAAAAGTGGTCTGAAAAGACATCAGGCTAGAACAGGAAGTCTGCATATTAGGTTTTGTTTCTAGAACATTTTAGCTGTGATTTGCTCTGATACACCCGGGCGAAGTGATCACTCAGAGCCCCTGGAGCCATGGTGGGTGCCAGGGCAGGGTGTCCCCAGGTACCACTGCAGGGAGAGCTACCACATTTTGAGATGAACATGCTTGGGGACATCTGAATCACTTACAAAATGGGCTTGCATGAATAACCACACATGAAGCAAATCTGGGGAGGGTTTTGCACCCACTGCTCCTCTGCAAAGTGAATGTTCAAGATCAAATATCCTGGCTCAACAACAGTTTGGTCCTATAACTGGTAGACTGAATAAGCAAAGTTCTTTCAGGGTAACAACAAAACGAAGAACAACAAAAACATTTAAAATCATTTTCCCACTTCAAACCTGTTCAAAGGTTTGTCCACTCTTGAAACATGGCCAAGTCTCAACTTTTATGCTTACCTTTCCTTAATACAAACTCCCAGAGTTGCACTGTATTAATTTTCTGTAATTAATTACCTCAAAATGGATAGCTTAAAATAAGAAAAGCCAGACATAGTGGTACACACTTGAATCCCAGTTACTTTGGAGGCTGAGGCAGGAGGACTGTAAGTTTAAGGACAGCCTGGGCAACTTAGTAAGACATTCTCTCAAAATAAAATAAAAAGGGCTGGCTACATTGCTCAGTGGTAGACAGCTTGCCTCGCACTCACAAGGCCTCAAGTTTGATCCCCAGGCCAAAAAGTAAAGTTATTCTCTGACAGCTCAGGAGAGTTAAACAGACAAAGTTATTCTCTGACAGCTCAGGAGAGTTAAAATCCAAAATCAGTGTGTAAGCAGGGATGGTCCCTCTGGAGGCTCAGAGAAAGAACTGCTTCCTCATCTTTTGCAGCATCTGATGGCTTCCACAAATCCTCAGTTTTCCTCTAGCACTCCAGTCTCTGCCTCTGTCATCACATGGCCTTCTAATCTGTCATCAAATTTAGGACCCACCCTAACCCATTGTGGCCTCATCCTCACTAATTACAAGGCCCTTTTTCCAAATAAGGTCACATGCTGAAGTTCTGATGGAAATGGATTTGAAGGGAGAAACTGTTTGACTCAGTATACACATTAAGTCATAAGTACAATCCAATTCAATAACTAAAGGTGATCAGTTCACTTAAATAAGGTTCAAACCAGACAAAACTAATCCAGGGATATTTTGTGGAAACTGGGTGATTGAGAGAGAATGTCAGGGTACTTTATGGGGTCTTTGAATGTTCTATTTCTTCATCAGGTGATATATACATTTTTGAAAATTTATTAGGTTGTACACTTACAATTTATGCATCAACTGTTATATGTTATACTTTCAAAATGAGTTCAACTTAAAAAGAAAATCATCAGTCCAATATCTTACTAGCACTTCAACTGCCACTCAGAGAAAAAGAAAAGACTCCACTGGCAGTGCAGTTGCGGGGTGAAGCCCCTGGGGATGAAGGGTGACGCTGCGTTCACCTTCTTACTTCTTCCTCTACCTGTTTCAGCAGGAGAGGAAAGGCGTCAAAAAGTTCTTCTTGAGATTTGTCACGCTTAGAGCCTAGATGGATATTTAAAACTCTCTCTGGTTTCTCTGGAGATCCGCCTACTAGGTCTCTCTTACCTCAACTCCACTCACAGGGGTAGTGTTTCTCTTCCAACCAGCTTTCCCCAATCCTCCCTAATTTTCTATAAAAGTGTAGACCTATATATAGCCTTTAGTGCTGGGGTCCTCTCTGTGAGAATGATCCCAGTCCATAGTCTGTCTAGATCCAGCCTGTGCTCACAGCACAAAAGCCAGTCTCTGAGCAGTCTATGGTGTGGTGGAAAGAAGGCCAATACATCCAGGCTCCAGCTCACCAGGCTTGGTAAAGTGGTTCTCTCTGCCTAATTTGAGTGAGTACTCTGTCCTTCAGTGTCTTTGACAGCCCACCACTGGGTGTCTCCTATTTAGTCCCCTGTTTTACTTACAGGCACCTCTAAAAAAGCATCTCCATTCGCTGTTCCAGATGTATGCTGGGAACTGCAGTCTCCAGATAAAAAATGAAAAATCAACAACAAGCAAGAGGAAGAAACAAATGTAACACCTGAGCACCCTTCAAGCTGCTTCCCACATGAGCCAGGGAATTTGTATGGATACTAGGGTTAACCAGGAGGTAGGCCACAAGGAAAGCAGGAAGTTCTCCTATTTCAAGTTGGCAGGGTGACAGACCTACAGTAAAATACGTGTTTCTCAATGTAATTCTGTCAGCTCTAAGTAGGTGCCCTATTGGGCCTGTTTTTGGTGTTTGTGAGTCTTTAACTTCAGACAATCATGATGATAACTTCCAAAGTGGCACTGGTGACTGCTAGATAAAATTTAAACTAACATCCCCCTGTAAATTATATCATCTACTTTGTGTGTGTGTGTGTGTGTGTGTGTGTGTGTGTGTATTAATATCTGAATAAGCCCTTGGTTCTAAGTGTAAAACAAAGAAGGTCATTAGATGCATACATTACAGAACCAAACATGTGATGCTTCAGTTAGACAGCTACCAAAACCAAAATATCGTGTTTGCTGGTCTCCAGTGACTGTCTTTGAGAAGACACTATACTATTCAAATATATTCAAAATAAATCAGTTTAGTCCTTTTCTTCATTTGTTTTATTCAGTAGTTTTAGATTTTTAATTTCTTCAAAAGACTGAGGCTCATTACCTTAAACTGAACACTAGGGGTGCTCGCTGTCGCTGGCTGAATGAGAACAGCAGAGGAGGAGCGACTGGCTCCTGCCACCCTCCGCCCTCTGTAGCAGCAGGTCTGCAGCTGGCTCGCTGCCAGGGAAGCGTGAGTCTGGTCTGACTTCCTGATAAACAGGCTGGTGGATGCTACTTGTGCCCCCCAACTCCCATTTGTATTTATGGCTATGACGTACTGCCTGAGTTTCATAATTACTTTTGTTAGCTTCCATACAAACTGCTTGCTTTCCTTTGTATATTTTGACATTTAGATGATTTCTGTGTTTGTCTAGTGATTATTAACTTCTTTAGATATTATCAACTTAATCTTCTATTAAAAATGATGGAATTAAAACGTTTTCTGCACCATCCCTCTACTGTCCTAATTTTAAGCCAGTTACATTATCTCTCATTGTTTAGCTTTGTGTCTTTAGACATACCTACATTTCCATTAGCTTACCTGTCAGCTTCAAATGGTTCCTTGTGAGCCCTGGCTGTCAGAAAGGACACTAACAGCTCGTGTGAGGTTTGCATGCTGCTCTACTGCACTGATCTCCACGTGTTTGACCCACAGTTGAAAAGAGTCAACGTTATCACTGTTCTTTCATTATAATTTCTCCAGTGATCCCCTGGTAGGTTCAACTTTGTCTCTAGGTTCCCCAAGAAGTGTCTCATGAGAATATTCTTTCTCACTTTCTTACCTTTAAAAACTGACCTGTTATTTTTTATATTTTAGAAACTATTTCACTGAACATAATGCCTTGGGTCATAGGTAAGGCCTTTGTCACCGTTCCATCAGTATCCTCCCATGTTAATTAATAACACGGAGCAGTTGAAAGTTCCCCTTTGCTAAGTGATTTCCTATTTCAGCCTGGCTGCCCAAATGATTCTTCTCCTTTGAAGTCCAATAATTACTGGGATAAACTGCAAAGCTGACCAGTCTCTGCTGAGCTTCCCGCTCATGTGTGTCCTTTCACAGTGAAGAGTCCTTCTTTCTCCTATTTATGGCAGCTTTTCTTGGTTTACAACTTAAATTGCTTTGCCTATTGTTTTCCTTATTCAGAGATTTTTTTCTGTGTGCTTTTCAATCATATCTACTATTTATTCTCATTTCTTTTAAAATACGTCTATTTCATTTAGCAAACTTTATTCCTATCTGCCATATGTTGTCTTGTGTTACCTTAAATTTTTCCCTTATTTCTTTAGTGGTTTTCTTTTTTCCTTCACTTCCTTTCCTAAAATCATGTTCTGTTCCCTATTTGCTTGCCATACTGAGCTTTGGTGTTTCTGATTTATGCTCTAGTTTTTTATAGAAAACAATTGGCACATTTTTCTAACTTGTAAAATATTTTGTCATGATTAATGATCATTTGTTCTGTGCCAACGTTTTTAGTGACTGTTAGACATTATTTGTTCATCTTTCATGTTCTTTCTTCATTTTTTTTCTTATGTTTGACTGGATTGTGAGGTGGCATATTTTTAAATTACTCATTTTTTGAGGAGTTTCTCTTGAACCAGCAATCTGAGCACCGTCACTTGGAGAAGAGCCAGGGCCATGTGTTTTCAGGCAGGAGCTATGTGGCACATAGGGTGGGGAGAGGTATTCTTGAGCCAGTCACCCTTCCCAGCCAAAGGTGACAGCAGCTCTGGGGCTGTACACAGTGCAGTCTCTTCTCCCCCTGCTGCTGCATGGTCAGACCACTTCCCTCAAGTATTGCTTGTCTAAGTCCTTATCCAGTCCAGCCTGGTCTACACTTCAGAATCAAACTGGATCCCAAGAAGCTCCTGCCATCAGCTTGTTATTCATGCCCATTATTTTGAACAAAGGATTCTGGTTTTGAATCCCAGGTTATATCCCTCACCTTGGAAAACATTCAACAGGTTTTGCATCTTTGTTTTGTTTTTCTCTTCCTGAGTTTCTCCAGTATCTGCTTGGCTACTTCCTCTCTACACCTGGTTCAACTTTTTTAAAAATTCTCCAAATTTCTCCAAAGAGGAGTTTCCAGTTCTGTTTCTTTTTCTCCTAGTTGCTTGGAGTAATTTCCCTGCGGAGGATAGAGAAAGGCTGAGTTTACCACACTCAATTTTTTCCTCCAAAAGAACCAAAATGGGATGTGAGGATGATCTGGCTGCGACATCTGTCACCCCACTGATCACCAGGGTTGATTCGGCTGATCTGGCTGGCTAGGTGAGTGTCCTCTTCCTCCCTCAGCACTCCACGTGTGTCCCTCCCAAAGCCGCATGCTGGGTTGAAGAGGACTGACCACCCCCAATAGAGAAAGACCGTCCTTCGGTCAAGGGTATACAAGTAGCTGAGCTCCCCAGCGAGAACCTCCAAACAAGCTCTCAAAAAACCAAAATGATTTTAAAATTATTTTGAACATAAGGTAATACACAGTCGTACAAAACTCCAAATAAGAAAGCATGTACAGGTAAAAAATAAAAAGCTACTACTTGAAATCTCATCATTCTAAAGTAATCTCTGTTCACACACCAACACATACCCTGTTTTTTTCTCAGTGCATAAAAGTCAGCCTATTGTGATGCTTTTTCCCCATCTAAAACCAACCCTTTTCTTGGAAATATGTTAATATTATAAATTATAATTTTAATAGCTACATGACATTCAAGAGAATTTCCTTTTAATCAAGAGTATCATGAGACACTGAAATAGTTAAACTTTAAAATAAACAATCCTATAAACCAGAAATCATGCCACTTCAAGATCAAATTTTCCACATTTTAGTTTCTTTATAAATCAAAGAAAAGGACAAATTTATTCCATAGGCTTTTAAAAATAAAAGCAGCATAGGTCTTTAAAAGCTAAGTAACTAAAGATTCTTTTAAAAACAATGTTTCCACAATCTTTGTTCCCTCTTTAAAGATAGCTAACTAAAAGTTCTTTTAAAAATTTAATATTTCTACAATCTTTATTCCCCCTATAATAAATATGCTATATTTTCCTGGTTTCTCATTTACAAAATGTATAAAATGCAAATAACTATCCAAATTTTATACCAAAATGGGACAGTCTCCACAGGTATTAATCAGGAAGATGCTCAAGAGAGCTACAGATCGCTCCTTTTACAACCAGCACTGGATGAGCCTGTACCAAGGTGCTGAGCAAAGGAGAAAGTGCAAACCACTTGCGGTCTGAGTTTTCATTAAACTGTCTTTCCTAATCCATTTCCTTAATTAGCAGGGAGTTAGCACTATACAAACACTGAATCTCAAAGCTGATTGTAGCTGTAAAGTAAGGAGAGAAAACATTTTGTTCTCTCAGCAGACCTCAGAAACAGCTTTGTCAAAGAACCACTCCCTACACAAATGAACAAATTTCCAAAAGGCAAAGCTCTGATATGTGCCAACGAACAAAAATTATAAGTCAGTGTTATTTGCAAAACTATTCCCACAAGTGTTTGAGGGTAGCCTGTGGGTTAGGATATACCTCTTAAAATACTGGGTAACCCCTGATTCAGCAAACCGGCAATCAGTTAGACCCGAAAACAACTGGAGCCAGGGAAGCCAGTAATCAGCCTCTAGCACTTTAGCAAGCAAGTCCCACCAATGACCTATAACACTGGATTTATTTTTATGCACCAGACAGCGTCTTAATCTTCACATCAATCCTGTAACGTAAGAACTACTCTGTCATTGTCCCCCGGTACACATTAGGAAACAGAAACCCTGAGAGGCTGACCTATTCAGTGTCACATTGCTAGTGAGCGGGGTGTGGCACTTGGACCCAGACCTTACGGCCCCCAAGGCCCTGCTCAGTCAGTGACTCTACTGCTTCACCTGCTAAGCAGTAGCAGAAACTCAGAAGAGGATGGACATGTACGTGATTCTGACTGCCAGGGTCAGAAAGGCAAGAATCAGACTGGGTCTAGAACAGTAGGTAAAACTCAGGCAAGAAGAGAGGCAGAGAAAGGCCTCAGGAGCAAGAGCACACAGGAGAGGAGAGCAAGGGCAGGTCTGTAAATGTCTCTCCTAGATCTGCCCCTTGCTACCATATGGATCAGGTTGGTTGCTAATTCAGGCTGGCCTCAGCCTAGTCTGTCAAGTAAGAAACATAATGCGCTGCAAGGTTCTGTCTTACATAACATGTACATAGTTTATAGTTTATAATATTTTAATATATATGGGTTTCCTGAGAAATACTGATTTCTCATTCTAAGGTAGACAAGAAGTAGGTATATCAATCAGGAGACTGAGATGGGAAATTGTTATCCATTCATTCATTTCAACAAACATTTACAGAACACCTATATGTATGCACTAAGCCTAATGTACAAAATTATACAAATAAGAATATGGACCCTACCTTCCAGAAGCTAAGTATAGAAGCATGAAAAAATAAACAAACAATTACAACACTTTGTAAATGTTTGACAGCAAGAATTGGTACAGAGTGTGACTGAGAAGTAACTGATTAACTCTGCCCAAGGGAGGGGGAGGAGGGAAATCACAACAACTTTCCAAAGAGTGATGCCTGCTGCAGTAAAGTTTGAAGAAAAAATAGGGCTCAGCTAGATAAAAAGAGCATTCTAGAAAGTAAATCTATTACACACAAAGGTATAGAGGGGTGAAGCTGCCAGGCATGTGCAGGAACATGGCTGGGATGGAAAAGCCCGTATCAGGCAGGGCTGGAGAGGGCAGGGGCAGGAGAGAGAGAGGATACACCTCAACAAGGGCCAACACCAAAGGCAGGGGAGCACTCACACACTCAGGCACAAGCGCTGGACACAACAACGAAACTAATTCCAGACACCCTCAATTCACAGGCAGAGCTGCTCGACATCCCCCACTCTGATCATAAGCAGCGCAGGAAGCAAGTGGATAATTCTCACCTCTCGCAGGAGAGGGACTCAGGCCCTGTGGCTGGGGTCAGAGAGGCACTGGGGTAGACTCAGGAGAGGCTACCAAGGCAAAGCAAAGGCACACACAGCTTCAGGGAACTGAAGAATGGTCCACAAGCAGGAGAAAGGGATGAGAGCTGGTTTCCAATGCCTCTCAGGCTTCACAAATGAGAGCTCAAGCAACTGTGGGCCTCCACTATATAAAAGCAGAATTGCCCTGTACAGTAACAGAAGACAGACTGCGGCTCCATGGAAAGAAGAATTACCCCCACCCCCTGCCTGTCCTACTCTGACAGCACAAAGGCCACCAGCTGCTCCCACTCAGCCGCCTCTGAGGCAGAGCACAGAAACAGACTCCTGGCCATGGGACCGGAGGGCAAGTCTGCTGACGGGAGGGCTTTGTGGGAGGCTTCATCCTCAGCACATTAGGAGTACCCCCCACTGCCCACTGAGACCATAGATGGATAGGTAGGTAGACTGAAAAACAGAAAAAAAAAATTAAATGTAAACATTATATGGGAAAAAAGAATTACATGGATGTGTACTACAGCATTGTGATCATTAAATGTTACCAGCAATGTTAGGTGCTTAAATACTACTTCTACGTAACTACAAAGTATTTATAATAATAAAAGCATATTAATTAACATGGAATGTGCTTACGTAAATTTAAAAAGCAGATTTCTGGAGTGTATTAAAAGAGCTCATTATTTGGTTTTTCACAGAAAAATAAAGGAAAGATATATAGCAAAAACAAAATCAGTGGTCCCAAGTAGTAAAATAATATGATTGTTATTTCCTTACTTATACTTATCTGTACTTTAGATTTCAAGAATGAATACTTATCACTTTGATAATATAAGCATGAAGTTACACAAGTTTTCTAAAATATCTGGATAAGTATTTTAGTCATTTCATGACACTATTCCAAGGAAACTGTTTTGCAATGTAACGTTTTGTAAGATGGTAGTGAACATCACTGCTCAGTATCTTTACACATTTCCTTGAAAGAGCAAGAATGACGAGCACACTCCGTCACAGGGAAGAGAGGAAGACAGCCTGCTTCGGCAACGAGCACATCTGCTCCAGCAGACCTCAGTCTCAATCTTTCCTTTTGGTTTCCCGAGTCTGTTTTACCACAGCCACCACCTTCCTCAGACAGACTGGTTGTCATTCTGTCACAGATCATTCTTCAGCTTTCAGATGCTCACATATTTTTGGAATATCTGCAAGAAGTACACCCTCTTCATTTCAAATCTGTTAAAAAGAGTAGCAACTCTTTTAGGAAACAGCTGAGCAGGGCCTTGGGAGCCTGGGACTCAAAGGTGCAAAGTTCCCAGAGTCTGTGCACATTCAGACACATTTACATTTTTACTACTAGGAATGGGCAGGACTGATGGAAAAGTAGATTGTGGGATGTTTTTACATCATTGTTGAAACCTGAAGCTCAAATGTGGGCCATATTGCTTTGGCCCAAGTTTCAAGGTATTCTTGGCCTCCTGAGAATAACTCAAAAGTCTCTGCATCATTAGCTGTCAAAATAGAGACCTAAGCCTTGCTTGGCAAAGAACTTTTAGTTCACAGGCTGCCTGTACCCACTGTGAGGCTTCAGCCCTGTCTGCAGTTTCAGGCTTCTCTGTTAATGGGTAACTTTCATCTAAATATAAACTCAGAGTAGCCTGTTTGGGCTTAGCAGTCTTAGGGGTGGGTAATACACATGCATGGTGGATGGTGAATGCCCAGCAGACCTGGAACCAGAGAACCCAAGTGCAACTAGAGTTCATAAATCAAATTAGCTCTGGGGTCTCTCTTAAATGTCACTAGCCACACTCGTATTACAAAATTGGCCGTGGAGACAGAAAAGAACATTCATGAGGAGGACTGGACTCACAGGAAGGACAATCTGGGAATGGGGACACTGAGGACCCCACACACACACACATACCCAAGAAAGGGGAATCCCTTCATGCAAGCTCTCAGGAAAGTGAGCCATCGGCAGGAGACCTCCAGGGAACAGCCTTATAGGAAAGCCCAACTTGGAAGAGAGTGGGAACAAGTCAGGCGACATTGAGGAGAGGGCATATCCAGGCCTTGCAGGTAACCTGCCATGTAAAACATACGCTCATATTATATGTTCAGTAATATGTGCAACTGTGAAAGCAAAAAAACAACTCTGATTTTGAGACAGTGAAAGAAAAGCTCAACTATGAAGGCAAATGGGGAACCACTGAACCAGCCTACACTAACTTAACTGACTCCTCCATGGCATGTATGCCCAATTTATAAAGGGGATATTTTGTTTTACATCAGGTAAATACCCCATGTTTGTTTTTCATCTGGATATGCTGTTTTCAATGCCCTCTTTAATGTATAATAGGTGTAGATCATTAAGTTTCTGGAAAACTATATCTGAAACAGTTAGTGAGCTTAATATACTGTTGAAAAGAGTGATGGCCACAGCAGCAATGGTGGCCCCATCAACACATTTAAACAAGACTCCAGCATGAGACACAGTAGGCCAAGAGAAACTAGAACAAATCCTGATTTCTATGAGGCATGTAGGTAACACAATAAAGAATAGGGAAGATGACATACATGGACAAATTGTTGAGAAATTTTTGCCACTGGGGACAGATAGGGTCTTACTATGTAATTCAGGCTGGCCTTGAGCTTACAATGTAGCCCAGGCTGCCCTTGAACGCATGGTGATCCTCCTGCTTCAGGTTCCTGTGTGCTGGGGATTACACACATGCGCCCAGCTAACTATGGAAGACTTTGTACAAAGCAACTTCCTCCACCTGGGTATGGTGGTGCATGCTGATAATCCTAGCAATGAGAGGCTGAGGCAGGAGAAACATGAGTTCAAGCCCAGCCCAGGAAACTTACCAACTTAGCAAGACTGTGTCTCAAAATAAAAAATTTTAAAAGGGCTGGGCATGTTGCTTGGTGTGAAGGTCTTGGCTTCAATCCCCAGTATTGGGTAGGGAGAAAAAGTAGTTTCTTTTGACCTCTCCTATCAAGTATAGAGAAAAAAGGAAAGTTAATAAAAACAGAAGCCGATAGATAGACTGGTCTTTCATCTGATGAAACTTGACTAAGGTCAAACTAGGAAAGGGACTTGTGACTTCACAAAAAGATTCAAAAGAGATAACAAACGAAAGTTACCTTCCAAGGAGAGGGATAACAAATTAGACCAAACTCCCGTACTAAATGGCAAATTCAAAGAAGGCAATCCCCTGTTTTCATCAAGGAGCTCTGATCTAGAGAGGGAAGGACATCACAGAAGGGTGCTAGTGTGCTTCCTGCAAAGTTAGAGGCAAGTACAAGGGATAACTGGGGACAGGAAGGCAGCCTACAGGGTTCAAGACAGATTCCCTAGCAGAGGTGATCTCACGGCACCTTCCTCATGCTTACCATGCAAGCATGAGAGAGCCAGGTAGAGAAGGCAGGGAAGGGACAGAGGGTACTGGGAAAGAACTCATGCAACAACCCACGATCAACCTTTGTTTGGGAATCTGGACAAATATCACTATGCACTAGCTGGAGGCTATGATCGCCAGTGCCACCAAACCTCCAAATCCAACCATTCCTGGCCCCTTGGCAGCCAAAATGTCACCTTCCTTGAAGGCTATTCACACAATTTGGCTTTAATGCTTCATTTCTGCTTAACTCTCCCTTCTTCCCTGAATGCCTGGAACACAGTCACCCTTCCCTACCAGTATCCTGCCATTAACTTGACATCAACATTCATGTAGCTAAGCCACTCTGCAACATCCACAAATCCCCTCCCACCTCAACAAGCTTCACTTCCACCTTCCTCCACTTTGGCCCCTCATCAGCTAGAAGTGTCCTGCGTTAGACATGCTAAGCTCCAACATCCTACTGTGACCAACACGACTATCCTATCAGCAATCCTGAACTCTATTCCTCCCCTATCACTGCTCTGACTCCTAACCCTTGACCCATTTACTCTATCCCCAGTCCTATATCTCTCATCTTGTAGACCATGGACTCTGAACTGTGACCCACTAATCAAATCACTTTTCCAGGCAAGGTCCTACAAAAATGATTTCACCTTCTGTTCTTCTTCCTTTGCCTTGTTACAGTATGTGGCAAAGTCACATCCTCAGTTAACCCACTCATTCACTTCCTCCACTTCTATACCTGGACTGCTACACACTGCTGGGAAAAAAAAAATCACACAGCCTTGGACGAGACTCCTGGTCTCTCGCACCAGCTGCCTGAACGTCCTCTGATGAGCTCCAAATGCCCCTATTCTCCACAACTCTTTTCCGATAT
This sequence comes from Dinomys branickii, assembly GCA_004027595.1. Taxonomy (NCBI): domain Eukaryota; kingdom Metazoa; phylum Chordata; class Mammalia; order Rodentia; family Dinomyidae; genus Dinomys; species Dinomys branickii. The sequence continues at coordinate 56,610 of PVLD010008612.1, forward strand.
AAGGATGTCCTTAAGGCCTGTACCTTCTCAGGACGTGATCTCACTTCCATTTCAGAAAGAAAACTAAGGCAATCATGTAGTAAGTTCTTCAAATTTATACCTACACGCTGCTTACAAATATGCTGGTATTCACTTTCTTCCTTCCAATATTTTCCTGAAAGAAGGGTTCTTCCTCTTGCTATACCACTTAGGCCTACTTTTCAGGAATTCCTCAGAGTAGTCATCTCTGTTCCGATCAATTTCTCTTCTATCCCTTCAGCATATAAACATGTACCTTCCATTTAACAAAATGAACACATCTAGGGGCTGGGGATATAGCTCAGTGGAATAAGCACTTGCCTAGCAAGCACAGGATCCTGAGTTCGATCCCCAGTACCGCAAAAAAAAAAAAAAAAAATGAACACATCTCTTGATGCTGTTAGATATATATTCAAGCTGTGCATCCACGCCACAGCCCCTTCTTTAGAAAGCAGCAGGCTGGTTTATTCTAGTTGGCACAATCTGTGACATCACCAAAAACCACTTCTGATATATAGACCAACTGCTTGGACCATGGATTAGTGCTGCAGCTGGAAGACAACAGATGGGTGGATGCAGTTTGGTCCCCAAGCCATCTGGTAGGTGCTAAGAATTCAACAAGGTCCTCTCTAAAGTGATGTAACCAATGGATGAATCTCCCATGTGCCTGGACCACTACTGAGACCTAGGTGTTCTTTTCTGTAAAGCTCTTATATCTCTCAACCAAAACATTTGAGACAGTTAGCTCAACAACAAACTCAAAACATGTCCCAGGAGTTAAAATTCACCCACTCACCCTTTGGCACCCATCATGGTATTCATTATTTCAGGAGGAAAAAAAAAAATCAATGATGCTTTAAAAAAAAAAAAGTTTAAAAAGTAAAGGTTTATTTACACAGCCTCAGATTATTTCCCTCCTAAGATATTTATTCTTGGGGGGGAGGGGAATTTGGTAGGCCCTACCCTAATCAGGCGATGACAGTGAATATCACCAGTAACGAAACACACGGGTAGAACAGGCCTTCTGCTATGACACACTGAGAGGGACACAGCAATGTGGAGAATCACCTGGAAGACTCTCCTTGAAAGAGGAGCAATTATCTCCGCAATTATCTCCATTTTGGCTAAACCTGGCCTTATTTCCATGTACTGATATGTACAGAGCCAGCTAGAACTTTTCCTCACATCCCCTCAATTGGCTTTAAGCAATGCAATTGGTCCAGCTGAGATGCTGATGGCTAATCTTTGAAGCAAGGTGACAGGGCAGTGTTACCCCACCTGCCCATAGCTATCAAAAAACATGTGAGCTGGGTGGGAAGGAGAGCCGTGTTCCATGCTGTCGGCTGGCATAGAGCCTTGAATAAGAGCCTGTGACTTCCTAGGGCATAAAAAATTACACATCAGGGGCTGGGGATATAGCTCAGTGGCATAAGCGCCTGCCTGGCAAGCGCAAGGTCCTGAGTTTGATCCCTGGCACTGAAAAAAAAAAAAATTGCACATCAGAACTGAAGCACCAACCCCAAAACATTAGATATTAGCCCAAATTGTGTTATGCAGATTACTCTTTCTGTGTCCCCTTCCCTGCATGTTGCAGAGGTGATGTCAGACCTCCTACCTAGCCCAGCTCACAGCGTTTGCATACTTCCTGCCATTGTCACAGTCACTCATCCTCGAGCCACTGCCTTCTTCACAAATTAATAAAAGCCAGGTTCAGCACTGGTCAAGGCCTTTGTTCCCATTGCCATCACCCTAGCTGGACTTAGGACCCCCTTGGCTCCCCACAACTATAAATATGCCTTAGTATTCTTATCCTCTCCGTGGGTTGCACTGGAAATGGTAGATTGGGATTAACTGGCTAGAATTCCAATAATTTTTCCATGGGATTACAAATACAAACTTCTTGGACCACAACAAGGACTGGGAAAGGCTCTCCATACAGCAACACCTTTGTGGTACCCTGACGAAGTGTGCAAGTTGAACCTAGTGTCAGAAAACATCTGACAGAGCTTCCACAAGGAAAATTCTACTAAATAGCTTATCTATACTGTTCAAAAATGCATGAATCCCAATGCACAAATACTGAGGAACTGCCTCAGATTGAAGACTAAAGAAACATGACAACTAAATGCTTGATCTTGGACTGGACAGTAGATTTTTTTTCTTTCACTGTTGTCTTATTGCAAGGTGGCGTAACAAAATACAAGTTGAGGATCCTGTCTTGGTTACTTTTCTCTCTCGCTGAGACAAAATACCCAATGCCCAAAATGAAGGAAGGAAAGGTTTATTTAGCTTACAGTTTGTGGAGGTTTTAGTCCATACTTGGTTGGTTCTGAGGCAGAATGGCACATGGCAGAGGGCAAGCCTTCATGGCAGCAGAGCACAGCAAAAACAACAAGAGCAAAAGGGAGGAATGGCTGCAAGCAGCCTCTTTATTCCCTTACATTGTAAACAGCCTACCCCCACCCAGGGGGCATGCAGCTCTCACACAGTCTGCATGCCCTCCTCTTCCATAGGCTCAGGATGTGTACAAAGTAAGCACCTTAGCTTCCTGGTGAGTCACTCAGCCAAACCTCTGGACTCCCCAAGTTGACACAATGTATAAACCATAACAGATCCCTACTCTGCAAATCTAAACTCCAAGTTGGGCTTGGTGGTATGCTCCTGAATTCTCAGTTCAGGAGGCTGAGGCAGAAGAATCACTTGAGCCCAGGACTTTGAGGTCAGCCTGAACAACATAGAAAGAACCTGTCTCAATCGATCAATAAAATGTTAATGGGTTTGGACTGTAACTCAGTGGTAGAACAATGCAAAGCCCTGGGTTCAATCTCCACTACTACAAAAATAATCAATCTAAAGTTAATGCTTCAAAACCTGAAACTTTTTGCGTATCATGCCAGTGCTCAATAAGGTAAGTGTATGCAAACACTACAACAAAAGATGAAAATAATCCAACATCCAAACCATTTCTGGTCCCCAACAATTTTGAATAAAGGGTATTCACTTGAACCTTAGACTGAGTAATTTATAAACAATAAGTTATTGTTCACAGTTAACATCGGGGCTGGGAAATATAAGGTCAGGATGCCAGCAGATCCAACATAGCACCTGCTATGTCTTCACATGGCAGACAGGTGAACAAGCTCCCTCAAGTTTGCTTAATAAGGGCACTGAACCCATTTGTGACTACTTTGCCTGCCCTCAAAACCTAATTACCTGCTAAAGGCTGGCTTGTGAATACCAATGTATTGGTGCAACATAATAATTTTAGAAGGGACACAGACTTTCAGACTACAGCAGCCATAAAGAAAATTAGTAGGACAACTTGGCAAATTTAAATAAGGTCTGTGAATTAGATAACAGCCTCCAAACAGTGTTATTATTATGATTTTGATAAAGAACATCTTTGCCTTTAGGAAATATACACTGAGGGGGTATAAAGTAGCACCAGGTGGGTAACTTAGTTTCAAATGGTTCATACAATAATAGTAATATGGAAACAAATAATAAAAGCACAACTTAAAATGTTAACCTCTCAGTAATACGAGTGAAGAGTATACAGGAATTCTTTGTACTGTATTTTTCTGCAAATTTTCTATAAGACCAACATTATTTCAAAGTTTTGGAAGTTTCCCTTTTTGTTTGCTGTTTTGTTTCAACACCAGAGATGTAAGAAGTACAAGGAGAAACTGGCCAAAACCACACCTGTGGTACAGGGGTTCCAAATGTCACTCTCCTCCTTGGCAGAGGGCACATACAAAATAAGCTGGGCACAGGACTGAGATCAGCAAACTGATCTGACTGATAGTAAGATCTGAAGCCTGAGAGAGAGTACATTATTTGCAAATGACTATGGCTAGGTGAATAAAGAGGCAATAATAAGCCTCCTTCTTGACTCCTTCCCAAATTTGCAGGTGGGTTCTGCACGCAGAGCACCACACCTTCAGATTGCCAGCGGGAGGACCTGGCAGGAAATCCCAGCCACAGGAAAGCCAAAGAAATTAAGCTCCCCAAAGCTCCTCCAAAGATACGAGAGCCTTTTGAAAATAAAAGTTTTTCAAATATATACAACAATAAAGCATAGTGTTAGTACCCACCACCCATTCATTTTCTAATTTTGACACCTCTGAGTACTCCTCTTTTCTGCCTTCCCTCCCTCCCTCTTTTTGAAGTTCCTGACATTTTTCACCCCTGCATACTCTGTCCAGGTATGTACACCCTTCTACCCAGCCACAATCCCATTATACATAACAAAATTAAAAATAATCTTTCATATTATCTCTGACCCATACAAATTTCCCTGACACATGGCTTGTGATTCTTGAGTTCTTCACACCGAAAGTTTTGTGCAGCACGGCAGATGGATGCGGGATGGGCTACCTCAGCAGAGACAGAAGCAGTGAAGCAGCCAGGCTTCACCACCTTCACTCCCAAGCCAGGTAACTATGCTGCTGAGTCTGGAAAACAGAACTCTTTACATGGTACAAAATACTAAAATCTATTTGCAAAACAGTGAAAAATATTTTCATTACAGGGTCAAAGTAAATGTCCCTAATATAAAGGGTACTTCACCTCAAAATGAAAATGATCAAGGAACATAAGAAACTGGCAGACATTAAAAATGCACAAAAAGGTACGTTGAAAATATTCCAGAGCTGGGGATGCAGCTCTGTGGTACAGCACTTGCCCAAAATGTGTGAGGTCCTGGTTCAATCCCCAAGACCACAAGAAAAAAAGAAACAAGACAAAAATATACAATTTAAGCCAGGTGCAATGGTATACACCTGTCATCCCAGCACAAGAAGCAATATAAATTTTGAGTTCAAGCCTGTGTGAGCTACCTAGCAAGTTCAAGGCCCGTGTGAACTACACAATGAGACCCTGTCTTCTAAAGAATAAAAATAAAAACCAACACCTACATATGGAGGGGGGGGAGAGAAAGAGAAAAGGAGAACATATTCAAATAATGACTTGTCGTTCATAAAGTTTTTTTTTCATCCAACGATGATAAAAATATGGCTTTGTAAGTGGGTACAACCTTTCTAGAGAACAATCTGTCAATATGGTCCAAAATCCTTATTCTGCCTCCAGGGCTCATTCCAAAGAAACCATAAGGTATTACACAATCATATCAGCGAGGCCTTCCTGGTGGTGTTACTTCTAATCCCCAGAACAGGACGCTGTGGAGGCCAAACATCTAAATGTCCACACGTAGAGGAAGACAATTTTTTTTTTAATTTAAAGATAAAAGAATATAAGCTTGAATAACACAAAAACAGTAAGGAAATACACAAATTATGGGGAAGATAGTAGGGAATTGACAATGAATACTGTTTTACATAATATCATCTTCACATTTGTTCCTCAGTTATCTCAAAAACACTGAAGGAAATACACAACTACAGAGAAGACAGTAGGGGATTACCAATGGATGCTGCATTACATAATGTTCTCTCCACATTTCTTGCTCAGTTATAAACCAGAATAACACAAAAACGATAAAGGAAACACAGAACTATAGAGCAGATATTGGGGAATTACCAGTGGATGCTGCATTACAAAATGATGTGAGGAAGACAATATTTTAATAAACTAAAATTGCATTTCTAACTTTGTGAAGGAAACTCCAACTTTTCCCCATTAATATTTCCTAGACTTTCACACTAAATACAAGGAAGAATGGAAAAGAAAACTATGTGGGAAAAAATATTTACTTGTTTTGCTTATTTTTAAACTGTAGGTAGAAGATATACAACAATGATAGGAATGTTCTTTGATAAGACAAAATCATAAAGATATCAGTCTTTCCTATACTAACTTATAAATTTAATATAATAGCAAAAATGCCTTTGAGTTTTGTTTTTGGCACTAGAGAAGCTATTTATAAAGTTCATCTGAAAAAACAAACAAGAATAACCAGGAGACCATGGACAGGAGAAAGAAATGAAAGAGGACTAACCCTAACTGAGACAGTATGGTCCCAGCACACAGTTAGACACAGAGACTGATGGAAGAGAACAGAAAACCCAGAAGTGGATCCAGTTATGTACAGAAATTATCATAAAGGTAATATATCAAGTCAATGGGATAAAGTGGATTTATTAATAAATGGTACTGGGAATAATTACACAGCCATACGGAAAAAGGATAAAATTGGATTTTTCATATAGTACATCAAAATAAATCCCAGACGGGTCAGAGATTTACACATAAGAAATAAAACCATCATGTACAAAGGCAAATATTTTGTAAAAGGAGGAAAATGTTCACACTACAGAAGCAAGCAGAAAAACATTGTTAAAGTACATAAAAATTTTTATTTTACATGAGAAGTCACAGTATACAAAGTAAAAAAAGAAATGAAAAGCTGAAAAAAATATTTGCAATACAAAATGGGAAGCAAAAACTGGAAAAGAAATAGACTAAATGGACATGAACAGATTAATTCACAGGAAAAATAACCCAAGTGTCCCTGAAACACATAAAAAGATATTCTTTCAATCTCGATCATTATATGAGAAATATAAGCAAAATGTCAGCTAAAACTAGTGAGACACTATAAACTACTACTCCATGGCAAAGCAGTAGAGAATAGGCTCTCTGATGTACTGCTGGTAAAAATTCGGAATGGTTCAAGGCTTACTGAGGAGAACTCAGCACAATTTAGCAAAATTAAAAATGAAAGAAAAGAGTTATGGTCAAGTCCATTCACTAAAAAATCTGGAACAACTCAAATGTTTAACCAATGTGAACTGCTTGACAAAATGAAGATACATAGATCAATCCAGTGAAATAATACTGTGCTGCCAAAGAACTGGGGGGGGGGGGTAAAGAAATGAGCTGATTCTAATTACAACATACATGAGCCTTGGAAACATTATAGTAAGCCAAACAGGCCAGGCACAGATGCCAGATATTACATGATTCCAACTAAATGAAATGTCCACTGGCATATCCGAAGAGACTGTGAGTGCACTAGTGGTACCAGGCCCTGGGGCTGGGGGTAAGGGGCAGAAGGCAAAGGAAAGGGACCACTAACAGGTACAGGGTTTCTTTGATAAAAAAAAAAAAAAAGTCCTAGAGTTCATGGTAAATGTTGCATAACTCTGAGAACATGCTAAAAATCACTGAATTATATATAAGAATGAGTATACAAAGTATCTGAATTTTTTTTTTCAAAGAATGAAGAATTCCTAGACATCCAACATCTAACTGTGGGGCAATCTCAAGAACATACTGTTACGTGATGTTTCGGTTACTTTTCTCTTGTTGCTGAGACAAAATACTGGACACCGAAAGTTAAAAGGAAAAAGGTTTATTTAGCTCACAGTTTGTGGAGGTTTCAGTCCATAATCAGCTGGCTCCAAGGCAGGGTGGCACATGGCAGAGGGGCAACAGTTCATGTCGGCCAAAGACAACAAAAGCAAACAAGAGCAAAAGGGGAGGGGCAAGCTTCTTCCCTCATATTGTATGTAGGCTACCCACATTAGGACGGATGAGCACCCACACCCCCAACCCCAGCACTAGACATTCACAAACACTAGCTTCAGCTGCCTCTGAAAAGGGCCTCCCATCACTGCAGGAGGCTTTGGGGGAACATCTGGCCACAAACCATAACAGGTGAGAACAGCAAGGCCAAAAGTTTATAGTTTAATGCTAACATTCATCTAAAAGGGACAGACATATACAAACATCAATACAGATAGTAAATGCAAATGGACAGAAGCATATCAGGTATGTTAATATACTCGAGTTCATAATAATACTTGAAAAATAAAACTTAACTGAAACCCTATGAAGGATGCTAGAGAACCAAGGATTATTATTTTGAAAACAGCTAAGTGAAGGGTAAGAAACAAGAATTTATCCTGTTTATTCAAACTTTATCACATAATTAATGAGATTAACCAGGTTTTTTAAATTAATTAAGTTAATTGGAACATTTTAGATATATATAATGATCGTATTCATCATATGGAATTTGTACCTGTACATGATATAACTTGATTCTTCTTTTTGTCCCATTCCCCTTCCCTCCCCTCCAACTCCTCTTCTGCTCATTTACAAAAGCTATTTCCATTATTCCTTCTTTCTTCTTTTTTCTCTTCCTTCCACCCTCCCACCTCCCTAGATTCCCTTCTCATCTGAACATTTTCTTCCTACTTCATAATATCTATTATACACTTCGGTCATTATTTACACTTTTGGCTTCTCACACCAGAGAAACAATGCTGTATTGAAATGTGTGTTCAATTTATTTCACTTAAGAGGATGGTGTCAAAGTGCAACCATCTACCTAGAAATACCTCAAGTTTATCCTTCTTTAAAACTGCATAGTATTCTACTGTATAAAAAACCCACATCTTCTTTATCCATTTATCAGTTGATGGGCATTTAGGCTGTTTCCAAGATTTCACTATTATGAACTGTGCCACTATAAACATGGGCATGCCAACCACTATGGAAATCGGTGTTGAAATTCCTCAAAAAACTAGGATTAGAGGTCCCATTCAACCCACCTATTCACTTTCTGAGTATTTTTCCTGAAGAACTGAAAATATACCACAGTGATATATGTGCACCCATGTTTATAGCAGCACAATTTATAATAGCAAAATCTTGAAAACTACCCAAATGCCCATCAACTGAAGAATGGATAAACAAGATGTGGTATTTTTATACAATGGAGTATTACTCAACTATAAAGAAAGATAAACTCAAGGCTTTTAAAGGTAAATGGATGCAACTAGAGACCATACTGATGTGAAATAAATCAGACCTCCATGTGTAAACATCATATTGTCTCCCTAGTGTAAGAACCTGAAAGAGTAAATAAAATCTGAAAGGTACAGTTAGATATTATGAAAGGGAAAGAAACTGCTCAAAAGGAAAGAACAACTGGGATGAGGAAAAGAAGAAGGGGGAAAATGTATATATACACACACATATACATATATACACATATACATATATATACACATACAAGATAGCTAATTGTACTTCTACCTTCTATTGGATTATTGAAAGGAACAGTTAATGCTTAATATTTTTTTACCAATTTTGCATGCTTATGTCAAAGAAAATATACAATATAACCACCACTGTTGAATTCATATCATCTTGTTTTTTGAAATTGTGTATCATTTCTGATTTTTAAATTATTTTTATTCTCCTTAAAATAAAAAAATAAACATGGGTATGCATACATCACTGTAATATAATGCTTTTAATGCTTTTGGGAAGATACCAAGAAGGGGAACAGCTGGGTCAAATGGGACCTCTAGTCCAGTTTTTAGAGAAATCTCCACACTGATTTCCATAGTGGTTACACCAGCCTACACTCCCACCAACAGTGGAGAAAGGTTCCTTTTTTCCCACAACCCCTCCAACCTTTGGTATTGATTGATTTCTTGATAATAGCCATTCTTTCTGGAGTGAGAGAATCTCAGCATTGTTTTAATTTGTACCTCTCATATGAGTATTAAATGAAAAGAGAACAACAGAATTAAGATTTCACCCTTTACCACCATATCACCATTAATGAATTAAACATGGGATGATTCTCACAGGTTTTAACATGGTCTCCACCTTCACTGAAGGCAACCAATAGAATATGGCGAACGGATGGCATCTTACTTCCCAGCCTTCACCAAGCAGGGCACTGTGGCTTCTGGTTTGGTCTCCTGAATGGCTTATTTGGACAAAAATGGCTACTGTGCTGTGAGGACACTTGAATGTTTCTAAGAAGATGGCCCACATGCCCAGGAACCAGGCCCTAGCTCCAACCCCAGAACATCCTGCAGGAACCTGGCCCATTACATGAGTAAACCACCCTGGGAATAAATCCTCTGGCCCAGGTACACTGTGGCATGACTGGAGCCCCTTGTTAGTACCTGACTACAATTTCACAAGAGACTGAGCCAGAATCATCAAGCCACTTGCAAATCCCTGACCCACAGGAACCAAGATATAACACTGATTATTGTTGTAAGCCAGCAAACTTGGAGGTAATGTGTTATAAAGAAATTCAGCACTATTCCCTCTACTTCTGTATCTGTTTGAAATTCTCCATGACAAAATATTTCAGGATAGTAGGTCAACTAATTATAGACAATTCTTTAAACGATTCCTTGTTTTGCCAGAGCATATGTTAAACTGAAGGAGTGGAAGACCAAGTGAAAATTCACCTCCTTGAGATCTGCTAGGAAACGTATCATTTATCACATTGTCTCAAAAATTATATAAGGTAGAATTATCATTTCCATTCTGTCAACAAGAAAGCAATGCTCAGGGAACCAGTAACTTGTTCACATACCCTCTAGTAGAGGCAGGATGCAAAAGATGCATTCTTTCCACATCTCATGCCCTTCTGACCTTACAGCTTCTCCATCAAGTCCTTTAGGAGCAACACTGCTATGCACCACGTCTATACATTTGGTTTTTACTTTTCTCACAAAAGGGAAAGAAGACAAGACCTCAAGGTTCCCATTAACACTGACAAATTTTGGCACAATCCTAGATGGGGCTGTTCTTCAGGATATAATTATTAAACCAGGGTCCCCAAAAGACTCTTCCCCCAATCTTCTGTTTCCAAAGGGGGGTAGGGAATTGTAGAAACCAGTATAATGATATACTCTCTTTATTCTCAATGGTAAATTATGTAACTAGGTATTGCATAATCATTTTAACTCACCAAAATTAATTTCTAAATATATATATAGTTTTGGTGGTACTGGGGATCAAACTCAGGACTTTTGCTTGGCAGGCAAGCACTTATTCCACTGAGCTATATCCCCAGCCCCCTCTAAATATATTCTTAAAAAGAAAAACCCTCATTTACTTTTTAGAGTCTAACACATACTGTAGACTGGAGATGCAGCCCAGTGGTACAGTGCTTGCCTAGTATGCATGAGGCTCTGGGTTCAAACCCCAGCATTAGGAGGAAAATAACCTTTACTTTGGTACTGGAAATTGAACTCAGGACCTTGTGCTTGACAGGCAGGCACTGTGCCACTGAGCTATGTCCCCAGAAAACATAACCATTTTTTTCTACCAATAAAGTTGAAACTTCATTTTAGGTAAATGTTATTGAGTATTTATAATTTTTTAGGTTCCAAGCAGATTACATTCATAAGTTAATTAAATCTTGATAGCTACCCCAATTTTACAAGTAAGACTGAGGTTATGCATCTTGCTAAAAGTCAAAAAGCAGGGAGTGGCAGGGTAGGACTTGGACTGGTACCGTCTGGCTCCAGTCCTGTCTCTTAACCACATTACCCAAGAAGGAAAAATTCCTACAAAAATCATCCAACAAATTAAGTCTAAATGTGAATGTCTCTTCTTTAATTCTTCCTCCTGGGTTAGCTGGAGCACGGCTTTCAGTTACATTCTGTTGAGTCAGAACGGTAAATGAGAGTATGCCATCTCCCCAGAAGGTGAAAAGAAGCAACTAAAAGGAGAGAAAAACCAAAACAGAGGAAATTCATGACACTTGCAAGGTTGCTTTAGGGAAGGGGAGGGGAGGACAGCCAAAATTTCAATACTAAGGAAAGAAAAAGGAAATAAGAACTCAGGAACTGACTTCCAGGACATATTTCTCAGGCCTAAAATAGACTTGACCTTAGGACTGTCATGAGAAAAGCCAGAACAAATGAGGTCATCACATTATAGACTGCTCATTCCCAGGAACTGGACTGGCGAGCACAGAGCCAGGCTCAGGGGCAACCACCTCCCTCTTTCAACTCAATCTTCCTACAGGTCACGTTTTAAGGCTACTGAAGGTACTGTAATACCAAAAATATTCAAACTCATGGCTCCTTCAGGATCACATCCTCCCTAACTGAAAGCTGAAGGGTGGAGGAGAAAAGATTGCTCCCTTTGAAGTTAGTTCATTCACTTGACAACCACCGAGGCAGGCACTGTGGTGTTGGAGATGCAGTGACTGGTGACAGAAGAGATCTAGCTCAGCTGACCAGTTAACAGGGCAATCAAGCATGGGCACACAGACCTGAAGTCACTCCTACAGTGCCAACAGCACTCATGTTATGGTTTACATCCACATGTCCCCTCATGCACTCACGGGTGGGGCCTTGGGGAGGCAACTGGGCTACGGGGTGTGATGCTCACAGTGGATTAGTAAACTGCGTAGTTTATAGCTAAACGGACACCAGGAGGGGGAGCCTGGTGGGGAAGGTGGGTCATGGGGCGTGGCCTGCAGGGGTCACCGCCCTCCTCCTCCTTGATCTCTCTCCCCCTCCTTCCCTTTCTCTTTCACATCTCTGCTTCCTACCTGCCATTCCATGAGCAATTCCCTGCCATGCCCCTTTCGCCATGTTGCCCTGCCCTGCAGCCAGCCAACCACAGACTGAAACTGAGCTGGAATAAACCTTTCTTCCTTTAAGTTGTGGGTGTCAGTGGAAATATTACTTTTGATGAGATTGCCAACATTGCCCGACAGATGTGGCACCGGTCTTTAGCCAGAGAACTTTCCAGAACCATTAAAGAAATCCTGGGGACTGCCCAGTCTGTGGGCTGCAACGTGGACAGCCAGCACCCTCATGACATCATCGATGACATCAACAACGGAGTTGTGGAGTGCCCCACCAGCTAAGAAACATAAAATACTTCAATAAAAAGATGATCTGACAAAAAAAAAAAGTTGTGGGTGTCAGGTATTGGGTCTCTGCAATGAGAGAGTAACTCAGACAATATATAACAGGGAAACAGGGCCCAGTATGTGTGGAAGAGGAAGGAAGACGGCTAGATGAGCAGAAATGAAGTGGAAAGGAGTGCGATCAAGACTGGAGCGAAAGCATAGGCCAAGTCCCTAAGACTGGAAGGGACAGACACACAGAAAATCTCTAGCTCAATATAATCCGTAGTGAGGAGGTGTCTCAATGGAAACGTTTGTTGAATGTTAAACCTACTTACAGTAAATAATGTAAGTCCTAAGTGTGCGGCTTAGGGAATGATCACAAGTGAACTCACCTATGTAACTGCCAGTAAGTCAGGGGACAGAACATCACTAGCAACCAGAAGCCTCCAGATGTCTCCAGAACACCATCCCTCTCTTTCCCTGATGCTCAGCACACTGCTGACTCCTAAACCATAGTTCTGCTTGATTTTTAACTCTGCATAAACCTAATCATATAATACGCAACATTTTTTTTCTAGCTTCTTTCACTCAACACTGTGCTTACAAAATTTATCCAAGGTGCTATATATAGCAATGATTCTTATTTCCATTGTTATAAAGTACTTTTCTGTGTGTTTACACCACAACTTATTTTCCTTTTGATGGACTATGGGGTTTCTAGTTGTTAGTATGAATAAGAGTGCAGTGAACACTCTAGTGTGTGACTTTGGTGAACACAGAGACACATCTTTGTTGGCTGTATACAGAGAAGCAGGACTGGTGGGAGAGAGAATATGCATATTTTTAACTTTACTAAATACTGTCAACACTTTTCCAAAATATTACTAATATTCATTCCTACCAACAGCATGCAAGATTTGTTTTGTATTTAGTTGGGTTTTCCATAACAGGGAAGATAATCAGCCATAGTCTGGAGAAAATCTAAACTTTTAATGAAAACTGGCCAGGAAAAAATTATGGCCAAGGTCGCTCTCTGACCTGAAATCCCTGTGTATATTTCTTTACATTAATTCCACTGTTTACTACCCCAAAGACCTAAATTGTACCACTCGTAAGCACTTTGAACAACAACCCCTTACAAAGAGTGACTTGTAACAGCATTATTTCCAGGTCAGAGAAAGTACAAAGGAACAGTATTCTGTTGTTCTGCCTACAAAGCGTTCAATATCACTTTCAGCCCAAAGGGTTTTCTAACAGCCAATTTCAAAAGAAAAAGGGGCTTAGATTTTACACTGCTTGTGTTATTTTAATAGGTAGAAGTAAACTAGAATGGCCTATAGTCTATAGGTTGGCTTTTTAGATTTCCTTTGTCTAGTTACAAAATAAAATCACTTGTCTGTCAATTCTTACCCTTTTCCACTTTTAATATCCTCTGTTCCTAAATGCAAGTGCACGTGCGCGCGCGCGCACACACACACACACACACACACACACACACACAGGAAGAATGAGGACAGAGGCAGAAGTTGTGTGAAAGACACTTCCTCTTTTTGCAGCACTCAAAGCCTGTCCCTCCCATGTGCCCACATTCAGAAGCCCTGACTGCAGAGCTCAGGAAGGTTGGCTTGGAAGGAGGTCCTGGCAGCCTCAGGCTCACTGAGGTGGAGCAGGAGCCTGGTTGTTCAGAGGCAGGGAGGAGAAGGCCATAACTCCAGCAGACAGTGCCAACAGACACCACCTCAGAAACAGCTGGCAAGAGGCGCTGGCTCAGGGTAGGGGTGGGATGGAGTAGAGATGCATGAAAGCTATAGCAAAGCATTTGGACAGAAGGGATGAGAAGTCCAAGCGACAGTGTCTTACCCATGGGGCCTGGGTGAGAAAAGGGTTTGCCAAATGCAAAAAGGCCCCAGCTGTAGGGAAACTGCAACACTAGCAAGCAGCCGGGATAGGGTGGGTCCAGGAGCAGACAGGTACCTGGCAGCAGATTTTCAGATGAGAGTGTATCCACAGCCACAAGGCCCAGTTCCCAGAAAGAGACTAAAGGCCAGCAGAAGGAACTGCTGGATGACTTCAACTTCCTCCAGCTGAACAGAGGGTGTTGGTAGAAATGCCTCATGTGGAGGAAGAGCCTGGTAGAATAAAATCAGTCTAGCTGAGGCTCAAGAGAAAGACAGAAACAAGAACCAGGCAGACCATTACAGATATCACGAATTCTGAAAATACCACAACAGATGTAATTAACCCATATTTCAGTGTCACAACACAGCAAACACTGCCTGGGTTCTGACATCTCCCTGGGCTGCTAACTACACAGGTACAGAGACCTTGGGCAAAGTCCTATAACAGGAAGACTGCGGAGGCCGTGAGATGCTCCTCAGACCACTCTGCCAAAGACAGGCTGCTACTTACTCCCTCCCCTACTGCTCTCAGACAGCCCCACCCCTCCTGGCCCTCTGAGATCACATCACCCAGCGATGCACATTGGTCGCCTTCTCTTCACTCTGGGCCACTCCCATTCATTACGAATCTCAGTGCTTAGCCAGGGGTGGTGACACACACCTGTAATCCCAGCACTCAGGAGGCTGAGGCAGTAAGATAGCCAGGAGTTTGAGGCCAGCCTGGGTTATACAATGAATTCAAAACCAGCCTGAACTACACAGTGAGACACTATGTCAAAAAACAAACAAGAACCTCAAGCTCAGTCTTCAGCACTCCAAGTCCTGCCATGACCACAGACAACATTAAGGCCAACATGGCAACACCTCCCCTCACAGTTCCACCACTTGAACTCTGACTATGACATGCAGCCCAATCCTGTAGCGCTCCAGACACAACTGCACACTCAGAATATCATTTGGTAGAATATCCACAAGCGATTCTTCAGTTTTGAGATTCTTTCAGTTTTCATACATATTCTCATTCGCAAAAATGACCACTATTAACCGAAGCAACAATAACAGGTAACCCTCAGAGAGTGTTTACTATTTACTAAGCATTATACACGTACTTGACATGTACTGGTTCACTCAATCCCCAGGTACTCCTTTGATATAGATGTTATTTTCTTTTGTTCTTTCTTTTTTATTTAGGTACTGGGAGTTGAACTCAGGGCCTTGCACATGCCAGGCAAGTGTGCTACCATTTAGCTATTCCTCAGCCCTTTTTATTTACATATATTTTTAAATTTTGAGACAGAGTCTTACTAAGTTGCCCAGGCTGACCTCAAACTTGCAATCCTCCTGCCTCAGCTTCCTTGAGGAGCTGGGATTTTAGACTATACCACTGCAACCGGTTAAGCATTATTATTATTATTATTTTATATCATTTGAAATTTGAGGCACAAAAAAGTTACATAATTTGTCCAAGGTCCTATTGCCATAAAGTGGCAGAGCTGGGATGAGAAAGCAAGTGGCCTGGCACTGAAGTGTGCACTTTCTCGTTTCAAATGTTTCACTGAACGCACCCAGACAGACACACATATAAATGTACTAATGGATGCATATTCCCAAACTAAATACACCTGTATAACCAGCACCAGATTAAGATGCAAGGTGACCAGCACCCTAGATGTGCTCTGCTAGCCCCTCCAGGACCACTGTGCTATCTTCTGACAGCATGGGTCAGTTACAGCTGCTTTTGTGCTTTTGTGGTTAGCTGCTTCTGCAGTCTTCACTACTGCACACTGCCTTCCTCCACCTCCTAGGCACTGTACTAAGCAAGTAAACTCCAGCCCTCTGTGGTGATGTCTCCAAGCTCATATCTCAGCTATTCTCCCAGTGCCCCTGGTCCCCTCTAAAGCTTATTACTTCCGTCAACCCCCCTCCCGCTCTTGCTTTTCCATCTGCTTTGCCTCTAGCAAGTGGACGTTCTGCAAAACGCCAAACTACAAAACCACGTCAATGCAGTTGTCCACATTAGGTCCCACACAGAAGGGAGGCCCTGCACATGTGAAAAGAGATCACCTGACCTGCAGCACTGTACGCAAAAGCACAGCATCGGGGCTGGGGATATAGCTCAGTGGAATAAGCGCTTGCCTAGCAAGCACAGGGTCCTGAGTTCGATCCCCAGTACCAAAAAAAAAAAAAAAAAAAAAATGGGGCTGGGGATATAGCTCAGTGGAATAAGCGCTTGCCTGGCAAGCGCAGGGTCCTGAGTTCGATCCCCAGTACCGCCAAAAAAAATAATAAAAATAAAAATAAATAAATAAATTATACGCAAAAGCACAGCATCCTGCAGCAGCTGGACACCAAGAGCTGCCTTCACGCTTTCTCCATGTCCCCAGCCACACTTCTCATCCACACACCACAACATTTACTGTTAGTCTTAGCCCTCCAAAAGGGTCCAGGAGAGCAATTTCTTTCAGCTCAGAAAACTAAACTCCTCCTGAGTCACAGCTAGTTTTCCTATTCATTGAGGTATGGGGAGCTCTGAGCCCACTGTGTGGCCCAGCACCTTGTTGAGAACACCCACCCTGTCGCATGCATTCCCACATACCACTCTACTCCAGCTCAGCTGACTAGCTCACCTTTGTTTTTCTTTGGCCCAATTTTCTTCTCCATTTTTTTATTCTACCCTAAGCATTCTTTACGTTACTTTGAATCTTTTTTGAGACTAGGCTGCTGAGGTTGTCACCCCTCTGCTATTCTCCATATTCTGAGAGGATGAGTCTGGCTGGGGACTCTAATGACTCACATTCATCACCACAGGTATATGAGGTGTCTGTGTGCTGAGCCAAGGCCTTCTGGTTGTGCAAGTGAAATTCTTGTGCAATAGTCCCTAAATACTTAGCAGGTGATTTCCAAATGCCTCACTGAATGCCACATAATTCTTTCAAAATGTTCCTTTTGGAATGCTATGGTGCATTTTTCTCAAGTTGGAAGTGCTAGAAACTATAAAATCACCAAAGCTGATGAACTATTCCAAAAAGTTTGGAACAGTTTGGAACATTCAACTCAAAAACAGAAAATTCCTTTACTAGTATCAGAGAGAATGCCCCACTATAAACAAAATGCATTCTTCAATGTATATGATAAATTTATTTTGTCTACTTGCTTGATGAAAAAACTAAAGTTGCTAAAACCAACATAGACAAGACATTATATGTTTCTTTCATTGTGATGAGAGACTTTTATTCTTCAAAAGAACTATATATCATTCAATTCAAAGAAGAATCATCATCCAGGCTCATCCAAAATTTGGCTTGGCTGAAAAGGAATTGTTCTGGGCCACATATAAAATATATATTATAGTTCATATATAATAACAAAACTTTTTTATATTTGCTATTACAAGGGGTGGACTGCAAGCACAAGCAGCCTGCAGACCACAGGTTAGACATACCTGGATATTTAAAAAAGAAAAATGCTAAAAATCTAATGACCTCTGATAGAACGCCAAAGATTTTGGAAGTCAAACCAGGATAGCATCATTGTAGACCCTACTTGGGTATTCAAAACACATCAGAGAAACATAAGCAGTGACAGGAAACAGAACTTGGAGACTAGGCTCTCTATTTTCTCACTCTCTTGGCTCCTTTTCCATTTTATAAGTTGTATCAATCAAAATGCTTATAGTTGTAAGTAAACAAAATTAATTTCAAAGTATGTGATGAAGTGGACTTAATGGCTCATGCTCAAAGTACAGTCTCAGCTCTTGTAAGCTCCTGTGGCAGAGCTGCAGGCTGAAGGAACCTTGGCCCCTGAGAATCACCACTTGGAGGGGAGGTCCTACTGATCAAGAACACTTATTTTAAATGTTACAGAACTAAGGAACTTCTGTCAAGATTGAGTCTTTTCTACACTTCAGTCTGTTACAAAAGTCAGCCCATCTGAACAAGTAAAGAAACCATGAACCATGAGATTGGAAGACTTGCCCAAGATATACTTAGCTGATGGATTAGAACACAGGGTGTAATTAATGAGCTGGCCACTAGAATGCAAAAACAGAATTAAGAACAAATACTACTACAAAGCACTGCGTAAAATGAGAAATAATGAGCAATACAGAATAAATAATTATCTTTTAGTCAGACTACAAAAAGAGAGATCATCTGGGAAGCCCTTTCTATGTCAACTAGGTTGACATATTCCTGTTATAATCCCTTTTCTTAGCAAACAGTAAATGGAAAGTTTCTCTGATAACTCAGAATAGAAATTGTCTCAGTCAGTGTAGTGAATAATAATTATCATTACACAGAAAAATGACAATTATTTTTCTTTTTTCCTTTTGGTGGTGGTGGTACTTGGGGATTGAATCAAAGCACATCACAGAAATTAGCAATGACAGGAAATAGAACTATACCCCCAGGCCTTTTTTTTTTTTTTTCTATTTTGAGATAGGGATTTCGCTAAGTGACTCACAGGGCTAGATCCTCCTGCCTAAGCCTCCCAGAGTCCTGGGATTACAGGTATGTACTCTTGTGCTCAGCTTTTCATTTTTTGTGTATTTTTATGGCTAGTCTGGCTCTATAGCCCAGGCTGGCCTTAAACTCTCAGTTCAACTACTTCAGCCTCCTGAGTGCTGGCATTACAGGCAAGGGCCATCACACTAGGTCCAGCATTAATCCTTAAGCTGAAAAGCATTTAGGGGCCTGGGTTCAACCCCACTGCAGGGGTAGCTTTGCTGTCTGACCAACATCCTTCCCTCCTCTGAAGGATGTTTTTCCCCATTTCAATTCCTCACTTCTGTGAAAGTTGTTGCCTATCACAGAGGTTTCCAGTGGCCACATGTTCTAGACCATGCCCATCTTGGTCTCTCCCTGGAACTTTTCAAGTTGGAATCAAAGGAACAGGCTCTCCATTGATAAACTATGAAATGAGGTCAGTGGGTACCACTTCCTGTTAAACAGCAAAGAGCAGTCCAAGAAAACCAACATGATACCAATAAGGGAGAAAGACAGAGTAGAAGAGTCCGGGTTTCATTTGTCTCAGAGGCCAGCATACCCACATCCAGCCCTTGGTCTGGTTATGTAAGCCAGGCTACTGTGGCCCACAAATACCTCTTTGACCTCAGCCAGCACAGATTGCATTTTGATGTCACCTGTAGTCAAAAGAATCCTGACCAACATACATACTTATATTGCATTAAGCACAATGAACAGATCATAAGTGACCTAAAGACACTTTTAAAATATACAGGAGAACACACACTGGACCTCCCCCACCCTCACAACCAGAAATTCAACCAAATATGGGTAGAAAATACTCAGAAAACAATTGTATCTGTACTGAACATATGCAGACCTTTTATCATTATTCTCAAACCATACGCACAACAGCTACTTATATTGCATGAAGCACAAAAACAGATTATAAGTAATCTAGAGACACTTTAAAATATACTGGAGAGCACACACTGATTATATGCAAATATTATACCACTTTATATAAGGGGGTTGAGCAGCAAAAGATTTTGTTATCTGAGATCCTAGAACCAATACCCAAAGGACATTAAGAGATGACTGTAAGCAGGAAGTCTGCCAGGAAACAAAAAATATTTGTGATATCTTACGAACCTCAAAAAAGCAAAATGGGGCTGAGGATGCAGTTCAAGGGTAGAACAATTGCCTACCACAGGAAAAGCCTGGGTTTGATTCCTAGCTCTACCAAAAAAAGTCACTTTCAGTAGCACCTGACTTTAAATTAATGAGGTAGTTTGTAAGAAGCTTTTTGATAACCATAAGGGCTGGGAGGATAGTTGCCAAGGGATTCAACCATGTGATGAGAAAGGGCTGACTTTTCAGAGCCCCCTCCCAGGACAGAAGTGAGGGGGCTGAAAATCAATACACTAACAGCCAATAATGTAATCAATCATGTTTATATAATGAAGCCTTCATAAAAATCCAAAAAGATGGGTGCAGGGAGCTTCCACATTGTTGAGCAAGAATGTTCCATGTGGCAGCAGGATGGCACCTCTAATTCTATGGGGATAGGAGCTGCTGAGCTCAGGACCCTTCCAAGCATGCCCCAGGTATCTCTCTTCATGCCTAGTCTGTGTATTAAGTATTAAGTAGTACTTCTTAATGATCCACCGGTAACACAGCAGGAAAGCTGTTTCCTGAGTTCCGTGAGCTATGAAACCCAAAGAGGAGGTCACAAGAACTTCCAATTTGTAGGCAAACTGGACAGAAATTCTGGATAACCTCGGCACCCAGTACTTTCAGTTGGTGTCTGAAGTGACAGTGATCTTGTGGAACTGAGCCCTGGGCTCTACACTAATTCCAGTTGGTGCACAGAACTGGTTTGTCAGGCACTCACAGTTGGTATCCACAGAGAACTGGAGAGCTGTTTTGCTTGGAAGATGCATATAGACACCTCTAGTAGCAGAAAGGAACTACTGAGAACGGTGTGAGAATAGAACAAACACTTTCCTGTACAATAGTAATTAAGAGCACAAACTCAGGAATCAGGCTACCTGGTATTGAATCAAGTGCAGGCAATGCTACTTCTAAAACTGTGGGCAAACTGTTTAACCTGCCACTCACCTCAGTTTTCTTATCTTTAAAGGTGAATCCCTAAACAAATAGCAAGCCCACTGGTTTATCAGAAGGATTAAATCAGCCTTAACACAAGTACAGTACTTAGAGAACGGTGCTTGGGAGCCAGGTGTTGTGGTGCATGTATGTAATCCCAGCACCTGGGAGGCTGAAGCACAAGGATTACTGTAAGTCTGAGGCCAGCCTGGGCTACACAGTGAGTTTAAGACCAGCCTGAACTAATGTCAAGACCCACTCAAAAAAAAAAAACAACACAAAAAGGAAGGAAGGGAGGAAGAAAAGTGCTTGCTGTGCAGTAGAGTCACTGCATACATGACAGCTTTGTTGTTACCTCAGTACTAGTTGCTTACGTCTCAGTGATATGTTTTAAGAAGTCACAAGCAAGATGAAAACAGGTCAAGCTGATCACAGAGATTGTATGTGTCCCACATGCTCATGCAGTGATCTCACAACCCAACACTCAGGGTTGCACCATCAAGCCCAGAGTCTGATCTGTAATAATGATGAAACAGCTTCTTCAGGTGCCCCACAGGGAGGTCACTTCAGCAACCTCGGTTCAGCAGCAAGAAGTCACCAGGCCTATCAGCTATTAAAACCCCTTTTGGCCCCCAGGATATTCATCCATTCTCTGACCTTCAAGCCTTTGGGACATAGTGAAATGTTGTGGGAGGGGGCAGACACTGTCCCAGAGCAGCCTTTAAGAATCTCTCCATCCTCTGGGTCCACACGACCTTGACATTGTGAATCCTTCATCCTGACCTTTTGTTTTTCATTTTGTAGTGTAACAGCACAAACAAACTTCTGAGAAGTCTGTTCCACACACAAAACACTTCCTCCAACAGCTACCTACTTTGTTAGACCACCACCATCACCAAAGGGCTTTTATTAATTCTGCTAAGCTGGAGAGAATCTCTCAGCAGAGCACTGGCAAGGTAAAGCACAGTGAAAAGTCCAGAGGTGACTGTAAATGGTTGGTTGCACACATCTGTACTCCTGGAAGTCTAGGAAGCTGAGGCAGGAGGATCAAAAGTGTGAGCCCAGCCTGAGTAACTTAGTGACTGAGCAAGTCTCAATCTCAAAATTTAAAAAAACTAAGGGATAAGACACTGATCAATATAAAGATCCTGGGTTCAATCCCCAGTAATTGTGTATATATAAAGAAAGACAGATTGATCAACAGATAAAGCCAGAGATCATCAAATCTCCAGAGTATGTATACTTGAGGCATCAGCGTGTGAAGCTCAGGACAAAGCTAGAGATGGGGTAGGAGCCCATCAGGCTAGGCTCTGTGGGCCAAAGATGGAGTCTAAGTTTGCCAATAGGGAGTCACAGAGGGCTTCAGGCAAGGCAGTGGTGAACTCAAGGTTTGCTTGTTTTCACTCTGCTTCTCTTGTTTGCAAGGTAGAAAGCTTCCAGTCCTCTGCATGCAGGTTCTGGCTCTCTGAGAACTATAAAATGAGGTCTGAAGACATGTTATTCAGAAGAATAAATGAAGTGGGGTAGAAATTCCAGAAGATTTTCTCATGGAGGAGAAAAATCAGGCATATTAATTTAACAAACTGTCCCTTCAGCTGTGGCAGGGGCAAAGCCCTTGCTGCCACTTCACTGCCACCTCAATGCCAACTGATGACTCCAGATCAGCTTGGCAGAGAGAAGTCTTGCCTGGGGAGCTATGCTGGGAGGTCCTTCCAGGGCCTGGCCACAGGAGAGGCACACTGCCCTGGCTGGCTTAGAAGTCCTGGCCAGAAACCACCCCCGTCAGCCTACATTTCACTCCAGCAGGAACAGAGGACAGGAAGCAAGTTTTACACTGCAGCAAAGCCAGCCCAACACACGACAGGAGCTAAAGTCAAACCATGCAATTCCCTGAGATCCACTGTGGAATCTGAGGCTGTCCTATGCTGCAGAAACATTCCTGGCTTCTCAAGACAAACATAGTTTTTGGCACTAAAAATTACTTTTTTATTTAAAGGCCAGAAAACCAATATAACCCTGTTTATTTTTCCATTATCAGTATACTCAACAGCCCTGAAAGAATTTTAACAGAGCTTCCTTCTCATAGACCTACTGGTGAGAAAACATAATTCTGGATAATAAGCAAAGAGAAATAAGAAAAGTCTATCACTTCTATCACGCATAACAGACTGCAAGGTATGTTCCCACACCTTCTCTTCTATCCACATTTTTTACACAAGAAACTGCGGCTCATAGACAAGTTACACAATTTGTTCCAGCTTACAGTTAAGTAATTGCCAAAGCCAAAATTCAAACCTAAGTCTTCTGATTCTAATTTCCCACCCTTTTTACTATATAGCAGCAAAAGTATGTTTAGATTCAGAATCCAAAAAGACACATACAATTACCAGCAAGCCTATGTATCCTCCAGTGAGCTTAGCATCTAAAAAGAGAGCCTACATCTTCTCATTGTTATAATACCAAGGCCTAACTCCGTTCCTGCTCCACAGTAAGCACTGTGTGTGTGCTGAACGAATTAGGAAATACTTTACTGTTCAGTGAAAAATTAGTAACTTCTCTATCAAGAAACATTACCAAACTAGAGTGCTCCAGGTAGAGGGAAAATGGAAGACAGAATGCCTATAATGGAGGTCAAGTGAGACTAGACGCCCATTGGAACATTTTCTAACTCAATCTCGGAGAACGAATCTCACTTGAGCCTGGCATCTGATAGAAGTATTAGTTTTCGTCAGTACTGAGTCTGAGTATGAGTAGTTGCCTCCTCAGAGAGCCAAGTATCAATGACCACCACAGAGGTCCTCTGAGTCTTTCAGTAATCCTAGGAATCAAAGCACCAGGCCAGTGGTGTGCCTGCCTTCTCCATCCCAAAGTAAGGTTCTCTTTTCAAGACCCTGTCTCTTAACTATAGAATAACAAAAAGATATGGCATAAAATCTTAGGCAAGAAAAAGGAACAAGACTTCCTGCTTTTACCGAAAAACAATAAGGCAATACAAAGAAATTGATCAAATACCCCATGAATTACTACAGAAATATTGTAAATTTCACTGCATGCCAATTCCCGCTCCATATATGCAGAGTACAGACTGTAAAGAAAAAACAGATATGTGTACAGGCCTTTACAGTAAAAACAATGTTGTTTTGCAATAATTAAGCAACTTCTCTAATGATATCCGAGCTTAGAAACTCCAGGTACAGTATTCAAGCTTTTTATTGCCTCAATACAGTAAAACCACTGGACAAGAGTATACTCTGAAAACCTGATTTAGAATAGCATACAGACTTTGATACCTGGATGTCTCACTGAAATGACCAAAGGGAATACCTACCTCTATTCCATTTCCCATGAACATAAAGAGGACCAGGGAATAAGAGACAAGTGCTAGCATGGGGTTCTTACCCCAGCTTTGCCAACACTTGCCGTGTGATCTTGGACAGTTCCCAAATGCCCTAGGGTTTCAATTTCCTCCCCTATAAAACAAAGAGTATGATAAAGTTAAAGGTCCCATTAAGGGATCAGAGTGTTAAGAAACTGAAAGATTTCAGTAAGAAAATGTAACTTATCAGAGCTAACTTTATAAATAAAAGATTTTAATAAAGTATGCATCTTCTTTACAGCCTGCTTCAAAGTGTTTTAAAACTTGATCCAATAGAATTATTTTTTAAATCGAGACAAAAAATAGATTCAACTTCTAAGAATAAATGCAAGGAAATAATTACAGATGTACACAAAGCCTTTTGTGGAAAGATTAATTATCTTATTATTTATATTTTGAAGAAATGTTAATGATATGGGAAAATAGCTGCAAATAAAACTATATGGAAGCTATTCGTTTAAAATTTACATTTAAAAATTTAAATGTAGATCTGGGTATGTAGTTCAGTGGTAGAAAGACTGCCTAATATACATGAACCCCTGAGTTCAATCCCTTGCACTGTTAAATAAATAAATTTAGCTTAAATTTCTATTCATGAATAGGAAAAAAAGAATACAAAGAGTAAAATGTTAATAATGTAATACGGATTTATTGCTGGAGTGTAAGATTATAGCCAGCCTTTCATTCATGAAAACAAAAAAAACTAAAATTATTAAAAACCTAATTCAATAGTATGTTTTACATTATTAAAAATTATCTGTATCTAGGGCTGGGGATATAGCTCAGAGGAATAAGCGCGTGCCTAGCAAGTGCAAGGTCCTGAGTTCGATCCCCAGTACTGCCAAAAAAAAAAAAATTATCTGTATCTAGTAAACAGAATTTATTTCAGGAATGCAAACATTTTTAGTATCAGACTAAGAGCAGACATCATACTCAAAGGTAAAGAATGATATGCAATATCATTATAATCCAGAGGACACAAAGATGCAGACTAACACCATTATTTTTAAGTGTAGCTTAATTTTTAAAATTAATTGCATTGGTAGACTTTTGACATACATAATGATCACATTCACCACAGGAAATTGTGCCTGTATATAATACACCTTCATCTTTTTTTCCCATTTCCCTTCCTTCCCTATAATCCTTCTCCCTTTACAAAACTTTGTTTCTGTTGTTTTCCTTCCATTCTTTTTTAATCCCTGTTCCCTCCCTTCTCTCCACCCTCCTCTCTCATTTGTTCCCCTTCCCGTTTGAACATTTTCCTCCTATTTCCCAATATCTATCATCCATTTTGATCTTTATCTATTGGGTTTCTCACACAATAGAAACAATGCAGTATTTAAATATGGAACACAATTATTACTCAATAATTTTCTGAAACTCCAAAGCAAATGTAAGAAGAAAACAGTTTTAGAAATACCCCAAATTATCACACAGCTAACAATATAAACATCTACCTCAATAATCCAAAACACTATGGTTCACCATTGAATTTGAGGGATAATTTTGCAGGATACATCAGTCTGGGTTGGAAGTTGTTTTGTCTTAGAATCTGTAGTATCTCGCTCCAAGCTCTTCTTGCTTTCATGGTTTCCGTTGAGAAATCTGCTGTGATTCTGATGGGCTTTCCTTTATAGGTGATCTGTTTCCTTTCTCTGGCAGCTTTTAATATTGTGTTTTTTT
>PVLD010008613.1:0-82738 GCA_004027595.1 Dinomys branickii
CCAGTGCAAATTCCCTACTATCTTATCTATAATTTGGTATTTCCTTTAATGTTTTTGTGTTAACTAATGTGAAGATAACTATGTAATACAACATCCAGTTCTAATTCCCTACTATATTTTGTATAACTTTGTATTTTCTGTATTGTTTATGGCTTTTCTGGTTCATATGTCTCCATTCTTTTGTCTTTAAAATAAAATTTAAAGTGAGTTTGACAATAGCATCTATGGCATATGGTTATGGTGAGGATTACATTGTCTCCTGTTCTAGCATAAACGAAGTACCCAGCAAATAACCATTAGCTAATATATTTCTTCTTACATAGTCACATTTCTATCTGTGCCACAAGGCTCAGTGCACATGTAGATTTTCATCTCACTGCTTCATAAACACCTTTAAGATCTAATTTGTATTGCAGTTGCATCATCATAAAATATTTTATTTGCTTCCTCCAATAATCCTTTGAGGTTCAGATGGTTGTATCCACTTTATAGACACCACGGAGTTTTCATAGACTCAATTCTTGCCTCAACTCTTTTAATACATTACCATGGCTCTGGAATAAAACTCCAGGGAGCTTACCTTTCTCTTCATTCCTCTCTGCGGTATGATTTCCAGTGGACAGCAGCTCTTCCCAGTGTCCACTCCTCTCTTTCATTCTCTTGTCTTAACCGTTCTTCACTTCTTCTCCCTCCATCCATACTCCCTAACTCTATTGATCCCCTCAGACACACACGCGCGCACACGCACACGCACACGCGCACGCCTTATTGCCACATTTCATAGAGGAGAGGACGGTAGTAATAATTATTTTGGAGTATTTCCAATTTTTGTGAGGGGGTTACTCAAATAGGCAAGGGACATATGGAAAAGTGAAAGAATCAAGTCTGGATTAAGAAGAAAGAGAAGTTGGAGAGGGGAGAGACAACCCTTGATTTTAGAAAGTATTGCACACAGTAAAACAACAGCAGTTAATAAAAACAATCTACTTGGGGGAAGATGAATGGTCCTGAGCCCCTGCTCCGTTAATTATTTACTTCATGAATTTGGAACATGAGATGACAGCAGCAAGCCTCAGCATTCTCCACTGTAAATTGTGAACAATAATAATTAATATTATCAATCGTCTAGAACTGCTACTCGGATGGAATGCTTATACTTAGTACTTCTTAGAACATACGATACTCTATGTTTTTTTTTTGTTGTTGTTGTTTTTGCGGTACCGGGGATCGAACTCAGGACCCTGCGCTTGCTAGGCAAGCGCTTATTCCACTGAGCTATATCCCCAGCCCCGATACTCTAAATAATAAAAAATGAATGGTGGATCTCATCAGTGTTATCTTCATCTTTAATATTGCTATCAAGAATGGGAATGTACAGAAGGCCTCCAGGGTAAGGATGATAGATTTTCACTTGATATTTAGGCAGTAACAAGGTATGAGAGGAGAACACCTATGATGGAAAAAATATTTTGGCAGTTATTTATTACAAAACAAGAAAGTAAGTATTGCAGGTCTGAGGGTTCAGATAGGACTCACTTGTGAATTCCAGGGGATTCTGAGATAGAACTAGGGATTTAACTTAGTCTCAGAGTCAGTATTCTCTCCAGGGCCCGTAAGGTCTAGGACTATTCACTGCAAATAAACTTGTGTAGAGAATGTCAATATACCCATAGAAAAGCACCAAATTAAACTAAACCATACCCATGTAATTACATTGTGAAGTCAGTAGTGACAGTGCAACTTTCAAAGTTTAAAGGTCAATGCCATAAGTGCAAATAATGGATTCCACAAAAAAAGTCCTGCAAATTTGGTTTTTCTGAATTGCACTGGCATGACTAAAAGTCAGTTAACAAAGAGACCACAAACTGTTATAACAAGATCGAGCATTTTTGATATTTAATTTGATAATGGGCTGAGATTTAAACATTACCCATTCACAGGTATATAATATTTTGTGGACTTTACATCAGTTCTTTTTTAAAACAGCAATATCCCTCCATAAAAAGTCAAAAACAAGGCACTTAACCATGCCATATGCTTTCTGTCCTTTTAGTCAGCAATAACTTCATTTAAAAAACATTTCATGGAACACTAATTGAACTACTTCCCTTTTATAATGAAAGGAAAACTGCTGCGATGAAGAATTTTTAATCATTATATCTAATTGAAAAGTTAATCCCTGAGTTTCTCATTTTTAAATTCTTTCAAATGTAACAAAAGAGAATCCCTTTAAAAATGGTAGACAAAAGCCCAGTCATTAAGTAACAGTGCTTCTGAAACAAAGCCACAAACTTGGCAATAAAAGCTATTTCCCCAAGCTATTGTGAGGAAATTTGGAAACCTACAAGAAGTAACCGTACTCTGGCCTTTTACTGACCTGCGTTTATAATAGAGAAAAAATTTGTAGCAATGACAGCAGGGGATCAAAAATAATGGCAATTTAAGTCTTTTATATTTCATAAATAGAAAAATAGTCTTTGCATCCCAGCTAATGGTGGCAGCGGGGAGGGGCGTGAGTCACTTTCTTAGTATGAGTAAGGCTAATCCTTTTAAACCTAGAGCTAGAATCGCATTCTTTTTTTCAGCAAGAGAGCCTTTACTCAAAGATCCAGACTCACAAGCAAGTTCTCAGAATCATTTTTCAAACTTCAACAGCCTAATAGATAAAGAAGGGATTCTCAGACAAATTTCAGAGATGGCCCAGCCGAACAAGGATGTTGTGCTCTGATGAGGTTAGGGTAGGAAGAAATGTTTAGAGAAACTAAAAACACACTGCAAGATTATGAATAGGTCGCACTGGTCCTATTTCCAGTCTCTGTGTTTTACATATTTGAAGGAACTATAAGAAAATCCAAGAAAGCCTATTTCACAGTGTGAATTACTAAGCGTGGTAACCAGCTTCATAATATAGTAACGTATTTTACAATGGGCATCCATGCTTTTCATTAACAAAAACCAGGAAGATCACTTTCTGTCAACAACTTTCTGGCAACAGTAAACAACTGTCTTCTCATTGTAACAATATCCAGGGTGGCCTTTCACCTGTTACAAAATAGTCCAGAATAAAGGTTGAATATTTACAGCTCTGAAATAATCTAATACAATTAGGTATCAACTCTGATCCCAGCCTTCACTAAGGAAACAATCTTTCTAATGGAACAATGGGGGAAAGAGTTCTTTCTACACTTTTGGTTCCCAGGGAAAGAAAGAAGACTGAACAAATATCTTTGCAAAATAGTTTTTTATATGTATATGTTGGATTTCACGGACAGCCTCTGCTTTCTGCCTTCACTTTACATGTTTTTCCAAGAGGTATGTATTATATAATGAAAAGGTGTGAGAAATACAAAGTCCTTGCTTTCATGCAGCTGAGGTACAAATGACCAAAACTAGGCCTCTGGATGTTTCTGAGCCTTTATTTTTTCATCTACAAAACAAGAATAATAATCTCTGTCAACAAAAGGATTTTCTGAGGCTCAAGTGAACAATGTAAAAAGCTTGGAAAAATAAAGAAAAGTTACTTTATGAGGGGAAGAGGAATTTAGCATTTATTGAGTATCTACAAAATACCAACTATAGCATAAAGCTCCTTATATACTAAGGAAATTAAGTTTTAACTAAGTGATTTTTTTTCATCAACTTATCCCATGAAATATGGACTGTCTATTTCATAGGCGAGAAAAGGAAGAGATAGAATTATTGAGTAACATATTTAGAGGTATTTTAAAAATGAGGAAAAATAATTAACCCAAACATTTGTATGATGATTTCTATAAAAAAAAGTACACAGAGCACATAGCAGGGTACTTGGCATACAGGTAACATTGGGTACATTTGGCTTTATTGTTTCATCATTATCTGTGAGGATAGTAAATTATCCAAGAATCTTATAATTTCTCAAAATTTGCTTCAGATACTCTAGAGATAGTCCACATTTTATCAAATGTTACTGAACATTAACTAAAAACACTAAAGTGCAGTTGGATAAGCTCAGATATATCATATTAAAGAAATAAATCTGATTTCATACAATGTGAAGTTATTGTCCAGATAATCTACAATGAGTAAGGTCAGAAAAACAGGAAGGAATGTAGCCAAGTCAGGTCATCCATCAATCTTCAATGTCTTCATTGGCTGTTAACCTGTATTTTTCTGGACTACTGTTAATGTGTGGCATACTTTACAGTACACATTTTAAATGATATAAGGCATATGCTCCTTCATTAGAAATATTTAAGTCAATATTCAAATCTGAATCACCAATCCTATAATGTCCCCTTATTTACATACTTACTACATAAGGTAAAAAGTATTTCAGTATGAAGTTTTTTCATATAATTATCCTTAGCTCTTTTATATACAGATTCTGAAAACAAATTTAGTTCTATCTTAAAAATGACCCACAGATCATGGTGGTAAAAGGAATGATAATGATGGAAAATCAATTGATCCATTTGTTACTGTATACCAGCCACACAAATGATAAGCTGATGAAGACAGATTCCATGAACCTATTTCTTCATTTATAAAATGGAGCTCACATTTTTAGTTTAGGAAGGTTAGATGTATTCAGATGGACAATTTTTCAGCCTAGCTCCTGCAACCTAGCTGAGACAGCCATCAAAGTAAGTTATTTTTAGTTAATTTCCTTTAACTTAGGAATACCCCTATGTTCACTGAGGACCCTCACATTATAAACTGTCTTAGATAAGCATAATATTGTCTCCTATGTAGAGAATTTGACAGATTTGTTAAAATATTTTCACTAAATGGCATAATGTACTGTACTATACAGATTTGTTAATATTTTCACTAAACTGACATTATCTACTGTACTATGATGGGATTAATACAGAATTTGACAGAAAAGAGCATGGTTAAATTGTTTGGTGCTCCAAGGGAGTTAGGAAATTAGTAGATCAAGGAAATCCACAGGAAAAAAAGGAAACATTACTGAGGCTGGATGGGCAGGGGTGGCAGGGACTTTGTGTGACATTAAGGAGGAAGGGATTATCCAGCCTGTGGTAAATTATTCCTCATGCCTTTGGCTACAGAGGGAGGACTTCTCAGAGTCATGGGCCTCTTTCTCCATGTCCTGGAGAAGGGAATTATACACTTGTTATATAGTCAGCTTTCTCCTCTCTGAGACACAATAGCCAAACCCATAAAGAGAGGAGAAGGTGAGGTTTAATTTAGCTAAAGGTTTCTGGGGATTCAGTACATAATTTTGGATTCACTTTCTCCAAGGTAGGAAAATCATGGCAGAAAAATTTGGCTGAGCAAAGCTGCTTAGTTCATGGCAGCCAGAAAATGGAGCAAGAGGTGAGAGCCCAGGTGCAGTACCCAAGCTTACACCTCCACAACCCACCCAGACATACCCAGAAATGTGCTTTGCCAATCCCTTGGGCAAGCAAGTTGACACAACCAAGCTAAACCTTCACACTGAGCACACACAAAAAGGAGCTGAGATTACTCAGCTTGCCTCTGCCTCTTGGAACCCGCTGGAGTCCAGCATTTTCTTCCCCTGTGAGAGTAGCTCAGCAAAGAGATTCTGTGGCTCTGTGGGAGAAACTGGCAACCTGAAGGGGAAATTTCATATATTCAGAAGCTACCAGTAAGCCCACTTGTTACTTGTAATAGCCAGTTCTTTCCATCTAGTTTTTCTTTTACCTATAATAATTCTGATTCTTAAAATCTCTAACAGAATTTGGTATCTTTATCTTACCTGGTTTTGATATTAAGATGAAAAAAGTTCCCTTACTCAAATCCCATCAATCTTGATAGAAAATGTTTAGAAATAAGAGTAGATTGTATATTTATGAAGTTATACTTTTTTGAGGCTAACAAACTCATTGGGAAGGAAGGAGGAGGAGAGAGAGGTTTTACAGTTTTAAGTGGGTCAATATGAAACTTCTATATCACTCTAAATAAGGAACTCAGACTGTACTTATTAGCGAGAGCCTGTTGAAGGATATTATGAAGGACAGCAACAAGGCATCCTGAGGGAGAAGAGGTGTTGGAAATACCCAGGCCATTTTAGGTGCTTTAGTCCAAGGCAAGATCTTTGTGAGTAGACTTAGTCACTGTTGACCTCTAAATTTTCTTAAATTTCATGCAATATAAGATGGAAGGCTAACATATCTTACTCTGCACTCAGTTGAAAAACTATTTCAAAGGCCTCAGGCCTTAGTTCACCTTGCAGAATAAGCACTCAGTTTTTTAATATATTGAGTAGCATGTGTTTATATATTAAACATCATGTATTAAGTAAAACTGAAAAATTTGAGCTACCTTCAAAGGAACATGTTTTTTTCTCTATCGCAGAAATAGGAGATGGGATTCACGGATGTCATACCACATCCATTAACTAGACAATAAATTATTGAGGATGTACCATATGTTATATATCGTGTTGGGAGGTGAAAGCCTTCCCCTTTGGCGAGAACAACTGCCAGAGCCGCACTTATATCTGAGCTGGGGAAGGAAGCTGCACTTAAATCTTTCACTGTCTTCCAAACAACAAAGGAGTTCAAAAAGCTGTTTTTGTTTCATGATTTGACATATCTACATCCATTAAAAGATGATGAAGGCTTTAAGAGGCTATAAGATATATTTATATATCTTCCACAAGAGCTACAAGTTATTACAAAAATTATACTGTTTCTACTCTACCCTAAATCCATTACATTTGTAGCAACTCCACCACAATCAATATTTTTGAGACAGATGGTGAAGTTTAGTTTCCTGACAACTTCAAGCTAAGTAAAGTCAACAGCAGCAAATGCAGACTTCCATAGAACTAGTGAATAGTTCAATGAAAAATAGGTTCCTGTTTCATTTCATTCCTTTCACTGGGCTCAGAACCTGAGCTCCAAAGCCAAGACTGGTCTTTATTCATGGTATATGCTAGGAGAGATTGATTTGCTCATCTGTAAAATGGTGATTACATGACATATATTCCTGGGTGATGGTGAAATCCAAGTTAAATTAAGATATTGGTACATGAGAAATTAATGATAGCTGTTATTATAACTATAATAATCACATAAAACAGTCATATGAAATGAATGGGATCATCAAATAGTAGGACTACAAAAGCAACTAGAAATATGGGCTGTCATTTTTCTTCCATATTCATTAATTACTATGTAATTTTCACTGTATTCTTTTTTTGAGGGACCTTGATGTCTCACTATCTTTCTTAGCACTGTGATCCAGATAATCACTAGGAATCATTCTGTGTTGACACAGTTAAACGTTAATCATATTTTAAATGCAGTTTAACATCCTCATTTTACAGGCAAGATGTAGGCACTAAGAGTCTGAGACTTTGCTGGGTAATTCAATATCTAGAATAACACAGCTATTAGAACTCAGGTGTCCGCATTTCCATCCCTGTATCTTTCCACTGCAGCACATTGCTCATTGTCCTCTGAGTTCTGAAACCCGAGCAGGAGTCCCAATGGCCAGCATCAGATGACTTACTGGAGCCTGCCAGTTATGTTTTCTGCTGAGCTATGAATTAATCCATGGACTTTGCTGCAGTGTATAGGCTGAGCTGACACAAGGGAATGTTTAAAAACCTATTTTTACGCTCTGTCAATGCTATTGCTCTAACAGACTTCTATGATACAACAATTTTAGTGATGGTATAATGAACATTACACCAAACTGCTGCCACTCTAGCTACAGGTATCTCATGATGACAGGCTATTTTCAGGTGGCCACAGAATGAGACATCAATTCTTATATCCACTTAGTCAGTTGGTCTGGAAGGTAGAAAGACAGTATCTGCACCAGCAATGGAAGTTGGATCTCAAAATCATGACTTGATCCTTACTCTTTCAGATTAGACTGATGTTTAAAAGAGAAATAACTCTTAGAAAATGATTATTCGTTTAAATCATCAAGACCTTAAATCAATAACCAATATCAACTCTTAAAATATTAAGAATGAACGGTGAACATAGATGTGTGGTAGTGTTTTCTCTTTTGAAGCTTCATCGTGAGAAACTGAGACAAAGATTCATTTTTTAAAGGTTTCGATCTTTTACCCCATCTCTCCTTCAATATTA
This sequence comes from Dinomys branickii, assembly GCA_004027595.1. Lineage (NCBI taxonomy): Eukaryota > Metazoa > Chordata > Mammalia > Rodentia > Dinomyidae > Dinomys > Dinomys branickii. The sequence continues at coordinate 8,076 of PVLD010008613.1, forward strand.
AAAAAAATTCAAATTTATCAAGTAATGATGCTTCAGATATGCATTTAATTTTTTTCTTATTCCAATTTTCTTTTTTTATTAGCACTTGCTTGTAGTGTATAATGATTATATAAGAAAGAAAAATAACAGAAATTAAGTGATCAAACAGTACACTCTAAAAACTAAAAATGATTTCACTAGGGTCAAATGATTATTTCCTTCTCAGTAGCCTACACAAACCTTTTCCAGTGCCTTTTGATAAAATTTGTAATGGTCATCCTTTAATATATTTAACTAAGATATCCCACATACCTTTCTCAAGAAGATTTTCCTGGGAAGGGTTAAGGCCAGGATAAAAGGAGAGGAAAGAATCAGTATTGGGCTCTGGTAATCTACGGTGTATTACCTATGGTCAGGTTTTAGAAGCTTTACTAAAGTATCTCTTGTTTTCTAACTTAAAAACTGTATAAATCATGATTGCCCTCATAGGATCCAAACTCAGCCCATGGAAGATAAAGGGGTGAAAAGGCATCCAGACCAGAATGATTGGTGAACACATTATTCTCCCTACAGAAAAAAATCTTGATCGTGGAAGTTTGTGAGGGCGTTAAGGGTTAGGAAGGAAAGCAAGAAAAGGGGGAGTCAAAAACTGGTGTTCTCTGCCTATCAAGTAATTTAAGAGGCAGAGAAGTAGCAGAGTATTGAGTTCAAGTATTTCTATTCAATTAAGAAATTGTGAGAAAAATTATGAAAACATTTTGTCTGTAAGAGATGACCAATACTTGTAAGTTACTCATGACTTCCTTTATTTTTCTCTCTCCCCACTAACATATTCTGCCAGAAAAGTCTGGTATATTTGATCCATTCATTTTACTGTACATCAAAAATATAACCACGATCTATATAATAGATCTCCACTACTACTCCTGCCTGCTGCCTGCATCCAACTGTCATCATGTCTTTTTTAGGAGAACGGCTAGGAAGAATTCTGATTTTGCTTCCCATCAGCATGTTATAACTTTGTATATTACAACATGTCATAACCTTACTTAGAATCTAACGGCTTGTCAAATTATTTGAAAAAAATCCAAATTCCTTCGCATTACTGCCAAAGCCTATATGACAAGGCCTTACCTAAGTCTCCAACCTCCACTCCACCCTTTCTTGTTCATATTTTCTCTTTTCCACTTAGCTTCCTTAAATTGCAAGATTATACCACACTTTTCAACCTTAAGGTCCTTGATATACTATTCTCCTATCTGTGATGCCATCCAAACATCATCCTAAAGTTGCCCCCTTTTCACCTTTGATCCTTCAAGTACCAAGTGTCTCTTCTGTATTAATTCCCTGTATTGTCTCCTCTGTGTTAAATCTCTCCCCTTATTTTAATGTCTATCCCAAGCTAAAAGCAGAAATTCCATATGCCCCTCTATGGATCTTCCCCTTCTAGGCACTTTCCCCAAAGGGTCACGGACATACTACTGCAGTGACGTGTGCCGACCTAGGTTTATAGCAGCATCAGTCATAATAGTGAAATCCTGGAAGCAGATTACATGCATCCCCAGATAAATGTGTAAAAAATTATGGTATTTGTATACAACAGAGTAACACTGCCATAAAAAAGGCCATATAAAGGATAAAGAGTTGTTTGTAGGGAAATGGATGCAAATTGAGATGTGCAACGGTAAGTGAAGTAACTCAGACACACGAGTTTAAATAGTGCATGGTTTCTATTAATAGGAAAAAAGAAAAAATGATTCGTAATCCAGTGCAGACAATGTACCTAGAAATGTACCATGACTTAGTCCAATTGTGCTAAATCTTTTATATGTTCTTTAGCCTATTAGCCTGGTTTTCAGTCTGTAAATACAATAACTCACTTTGTAAGGTATGGTAAATAAATGAATCTGATGGCAGAAAAATAAGAGCGGTACAGGGAGGAGAGAAAGGAGGGAGTAGGAAGGTGCTGTGTACATGTACCAACCCCCGCCATGTGGTCACTATGTGCTGCAAACGTACCCATAAAAGTCAAGCAAAAAGGGAAAACAGAGTTTAAAGTTAACAAAAGGGAAATGATCTTTATATACATGAATACAACGCATAATTTAACTATTGTGAGTCCATTTTCTGGTCCCTAATACCTATGAAAAGTAATCAGGATAATTATCTAGGCTTTCAGGGGAACAAGATGTGGAGTCTCAGGACATAGTCACAGCATTAACTAAAGAAGTCTCACGCTAGCCTGTTTTACCGGTACAACACTATTCCTTTCCTGCCAAGGTTTAAAGGTACGGTTCTTTTGATAATCCTTACAACGGTCACCTCCTACTCTAGCACTCGTGACGCAGACGTAAATAAGGTTTGGTTTGGTGTCTCCCGAAGCTCCTGACGGGACCAATGAAGCGCAGACGCTGGGAATCACAGTGCTAACTGAAAGCAGGCGTAAGGGCAACGTTCCGTGAGCGCAGGGAAGCAGAGTGCAAGGATGACGGCAGCAGAGATGATCCCTGAATAACGAGTGTGGTTTTATCAAGCACGGGAACAGAGCATTACAGACGGAGGAAGGCATGAGTAAAGATCTGGCAGGAAATTGCACGTGGCTTCGGGGAATCCAGAAACAGGGAGTGCCTAGGTGTGACCACAGGACAAGCTAGAGATGCAGTGGGAAATGTACACTGGGGCCAAGTCAAAGACTGTTTTGAATGTTCCACCAGAAAGTACAGCTTCATTTTGGAAATTAATGTTTGACAATGTGTCATCCATGGGATGTTCACAAATGAATTATTCATGAAAAAATTTCATGACCACACATTTAAGAAATGTCTTCACATTCTACCTGTCCCTAGGAAATTGAAATCCCTGAGGAATATGAAACTTACTCTAAGAAAAAAGAAACAATAGCTTTGCCAACACATACCACTCATGACACTGCCAGATACACACAAGTCAAATTACCCTTAAGAGGAAGTGCTATGTTAAATTATTTGGAATTGTTAAATCACTTACATTATTGAATGACCTGGATAAAACTGAGCATCAAACGAAGTAAAAATACGTTTGTGTGATAAATTTGGCAACAACAACGTTCAGAATGGACTGGGAGGGTCTGGGAGCTACCAGCTATTGCAGGCAGCTATGGAAATGATAACACATATCTAAAAACACTGAGAGTAGGAATGTTAAAAGGGAAATAAAAATTGAGATAGCCTGAGATTTAATTCTATGTCAGTTAGTGGCCGATTTGCTCATCAATGCCTTAGGAATTAAAAAAGTGCTGGGTTTGATAAAGCCTTCTTGACCTCTGGGTTGGCAAAGTGAGGTTATGGTAACATAGATTGCAGTGTAGCTCCTGGTAAGAATGAGAAAGAGCCTTCAGAGACTAAAGGCGCTACGTGAACCACACAGAGTGGTACCGCTCATGCAACCGGTGCTATGCTTATTTTTACATAGTTATTGGATAATTAAAAGTTAGAAACCTAAAAGAAACTCCCAGTTATGCTGGGCTCCTTCATGAACTCAGAAGGACCTTTGTTGCCAAGGTGCTTACATTTCTCAGCTCACTTAAACTGGTGCCTTCTCATGTGGTCCTTTGACAGTTATGTTATTGCCTGTCCTAGAACACAGACCACCCTCACATTGCGGACTTGTTGTTTATTTTTCTCTTTACAACAGAGAGAGGGTGGGTGGCTTTAATAAGAGGGATACTGAAAGTTGTTGTGTCTATGAGTCGTATTTTAAATACAGATTTCAGACATAAGCATAATGTGTTTTAAGCAATAGAATTTAATGCTATGATTCTGAAGTATTATTTTCTATTTTAGGGACATGCTTACATTTTTAGATAAGTGGACCCAAACTTACCCTTAAGTTTATATCTCCATGAGTAAATTTTATAAAATTTTTCTCCATAAGTATAGTTAAATGCTGACATTTCCATGATATTCTTCCCTTTGCTGTGACACCATTTAGATATCTCATCCTCTTTAATCTGTCAATTCAATGCTTATATTCCACTCCTCAGCAAATTCTAGCCACACAGGGAGGTAGTCTGTCTACTGTCTGTTCTACTAATAACCTTTACATCTGTCATGTGATTCAAACTCACTCACCTACATCAGGGTGAAAAGAAGAGCATTCAGCTCCTTTCCTTTCAGAGAACAGGCACATGGAAGGGGGTTACTGTAACAGTGGAGGCACAGCATAGATCACTGATGAAGAAACTCACCCTGCTATATTTAGAACAGGTAGAAACTTCTCTGCCTGGACTTTTAAACAGGAACTGTACTGCTATCTGTCCATCCAACCCACCCATCCAGCCAGCAAGACCATCCATCCATCCATCCATCCATCCATCCATCCATCCATCCATACTTCACACCACCCAACCAGTCAGCAAATTCAGCATACATTGAATTTTAGATAAGTATTATTATGGAGGGGGTGTTATAGAAAATATAAGCATATCATAACTCTCTATAATCACCCAAAAGTAAAAGCAAATTGAGATTACAAGAGCATGCAATTTTAACTTATCAAATTCACATAGAATTTTTCAAAAGTAAAAACTACCATGTATGCAGGAGGAAAGACATATTGATATACTCCCAGAATGGGGTAATTATACATTTGTAAAGCCTCTTAAAATCAATTTGGCAATTAACTTGAAGCTCTGTAGAATAAGAATCAGTCTCTCTTCAATTACATCCCCACTGATTAACAGTGTTTTGGTATATGGGAAAGGTTCAATAGCAAATTGTTAAATGAATATTGACTGAATGACTAGGTAAATATTATGAGTCTTAAAATAATTTGCACCCTTTCATTCAATGATACCTTTCAGAAAAGGTATCCTCATGAGAAATGTGGTCAAAAGTTCACACACACTGGTGTTTACTGCAGTGAGGTAAACAGTAATAATGAAACACCTGATATAACCAAGATGCTCAACAATATGGGCTTTGGTGGAAAAATAAATTTTGGCAGTCACTAAAATTATGCCAAAAGAAAAGATATTTTACTAATTTATGAAAATGTTTATGTTAATTATTTTTAGACTAATGCATTTATAATTATTAACTTTTCACTTAAAAGAAGTATAAATAATAGTGTATATTTTATGACATTTGTATGTGTCAATAAAATATCTCATATCTTTTTCTGAAGTTTCATGTGAAGAGACAAATGAAAAGGACTATGATGATATCTCATTTCTGTCTTCAATTTTAAAAATATATATATAAACTAAGCAGATATTCATAAATTCTTAGTTGAAAAGTCAGCATTTTTACTTCTTTAAAAATAATTTTATTGTTCAGCTGTAGATAGAAAAGTAATGCCAGCTTACTGTAAAAATATCAAGAACTAAAGATATTTTTGAAAAAGACAAAAAGTTACCTGTCATTACATCTAGTTTCAATTCTAGTTAATTGCCAGCAATAACAATCACAGTTATGATAACCAACATGGACCATCAGGTGAATAGTACAGGCCACCAGGAAAAGTAGACATATGTTCAATCATAGATTTTTAATGCATTGATGCTAACTACTATACCCTGAGATATGTATTTCACCACTAAAATAATGTAGGAAAAGGTTATGCAGTCTACACCAGTGTATAGAGAAACTAATTACAAGATACTATTTCATGACGTTATTTCACTCTGCCAGAGAACAAGTGACTCCTAAATTATACAAGGAAATTGTGTAAGTGCATATTTTTGTCTCTGATTGTCCTCCAATTGCACAGTACTATCTTTGCCATCATTTTAACAGTGTGTCCCTCTTGAGTATCGGACCTAATTTTTGAAATTTTAACTATACTGCAGAATGGAATAGAGATCTGAATCAAACTGAAAACAAAACACAATAATCTATCAAAATAACGTTTCTTTACCATATACTTGCTATGAAGTAGAACCAGCTATTGTGAATTGTATAGCTATAACCATGGGTATGCACTGTCACTGGAATATGATGTCTTTAACTCTTTCTGGGATGCCTATAGGAGAATAGAGAGGCCAAGTGGAATTTCTAGTTGTCGTTTTTGAGAAATCTCTCTGCTGATTTCCATAGTGGTTGTACCAGTTTGCATTCCCACCAATAATACGGAAGGGTTCCTTTTTCCCCACAGCCTTGCAAACATTTATTGTGATTTGATTTCTTAGTGATAGCCATTCTTTCTGGAGTAAGGTGGAATGCAATAGCTAAATCCTGAAAGCAACCTATATGCTCATCAAAAGATAAATGGATAAAGAGAATGGGGTATTTATCCACAATGGAGCACTACTGTGCCACGAGAAGATAAACTCAAGTCATTTGCAGAAAAATGGAAGCAACTTATGACCACAATGTTAAGTGAAATAAATCAGACACACAAGCTTAACTATCCCGTGTTTCTCTTACATGGAGGGCACAAATTATACATAAAGAACAGAATAAAAGAGAATAGGAAATCGATCTTATGTGAAAGGGAAGGAGACCAAGAGATGGAGGGAGGGGAGAGGGGCAAAGCATGGAAATACACTGAAGATGTGTGACATAGGTGTCCCAATTCTCCAAGAATATAATCACAGTGGAGAGTACTAATAAAAAATACAGCTGCAATGGGGATAGAAAATGTCACTTTGGATCTTCCGTAATTGGCAATAATAAAAATCAAATTCAAGATTTATTAGATACTTTTATATTCAAGATCTGCCTTAGTATTCATTCAGAATCAGGAAGACTTTATTGGCCAGTTGCTAGGTGCTGGGATCTGGAGAAACAGGGATGATAAACACAGGTAGGCTGTGCTTGGATAAGCAAGAACATCTATCTATTATTGTGATATACAGTGATAGATAAATTATGTAGCTTATCCTGCCATACGCAAAGGCACAGTAGAAATGGTCTTTTCTCTATAAGCGTGAATGTAGCTGGGAAACTCAGGTCCAAATGTGCAGTATGGCGAGAACTATCATAAGGGACTGGCTGTCTAGAGTTAGGCTCTCTGCGGGGCATAGTTTTTGTACAGATGCAAATCTCGCCCTCTCTGATCAGGAAAACAGCTAACCACAATGCAAGGTAATATTCTAATTGCACGGAGTGTTAATTAGATGTTTTATGTGCTGAAAGGATTAAGAGAAAATGTGCTGGAATAACATCTTTAGGAAAGGATAGCATTTGGTAGGCAGAAAGCGATCTAGCCTCAGCTGGAAGTGGAAATCTGCTGGTCAGCAGAAGTCAGCAAACATTTTCTTCAAAGGGTCGTAAAATAATAAATATTTCAGGCCTTTCAGATTCTATTACAACTGCTCCACTCTGCCTCTGCAGCATCAGAGCAGAGGGAGGTACTATGGAAACAAATGGGTGGGCCGTGTTCACAAGAATTTACTTACAGGCAGCGTAACTGGACTTCCCTGTAATGGTTACACCTTCAATATATTACTATTCTTTTGAATTTCTTCGGCTATTAAAAACTGTCCTTGCTTTGGGCTGTTTGTATTTTGCTATTGTCCTTTCTTGTGAACTATGTTCTTTAAAAAAATAAAATATATGAAACTTTCTTAGCTCATGGGCTAAACAAAAACGGAGACCGGGCTGGGATTTGTTCCGCAGGTTGCATAGTTTGCTGGCTTTTGATCTAATTGGAGGAAAAATACACACATAGAAGTCCCCCAAAACATCAAATATCTGAATCAGTGGCTCATTTCCATTTAACTTAACCTTTCTAGTTAATAACAAATGCTCTGTAATACCCCTTTCTTTATCTGCAATAACATTCATAGGTAATACAGCGGCCCACACTTAATTTTGTATAATAAATCAAATGAAATTAAAGGAGAAATAAAAAATCTACATTATATTAAAATAGTGTGTTTTCAACATGGCAGTTCGTGAGTTTAACTATACTAGATGATGTGATTAAAATGGTCAAATGCTTGCATGTTCTGATGATGAACAGATTTCTATTTAGGGAAAATAACGATCAGATACCACTTCTTAGAGGAATCATGAGAAAACAGAAGAGCAGACATAGTATGGGTCTGGAATTCAAAGTTTTAGAACAAGGAGTAACAGATCATTTGTATGTGATAAGCAATTCAAGGTAATACTTCTAGTTGAAATACAGATACTGTGACAAAGAAAATCACAGAAAATTGAAGTAAATAAGAATGTCATTCATGCAAACAAATGGTATTATTTTTTGTATCATGTCATTGAAATTCTTTGTTTTATATAAGCCATTACTTGCAGAAATATATATATGTTCACCCTGATTTAAACAGTAGAGTGTATGCAGGTTCCTAAACATCACATGGAACTCATAAATATGTACAACTTTCATTTTTATGTATGAATTAAAATAACTTAAGAATAAATGAATGAAGGCATGCCAGTGAGAGTTCCCTAACTAGCTGGGTATTGTTTATTTACTATGCATTTCTCTGTCATCCATCCTTCTATGCCTGCTTGTAATTGTCTTCAGGTAAAGGTATAAATTTGTTCTCTAGTTCTTCAAACTTTAATTATTTGGTAGAAAATGGGGAATAATAGATAAATTTAAGATAAACAGCAATTTCAGGGCCTATGGAGAAATTAAGTGTAGAAACTTTCTAGGGCAATGTCAGAATAATGGCAAAAAAGGAAAACAGATAATACCAGGTGGTTTGCACAAAATATATTCTTCACTATTCTGTAAAGTGTTTTAAAAATTAATATATGTTATACAATATATGGAATATTTTAAGACAACTTTATCAATGAAATTTGGTGAGATCCCTGGCTTTCAAGTTTCTGTGAATCTAAAATATTGGGTCTACTTTCTTTGACAGCTAATAATGTCCATTTCAAAGTAAATAAAAGGATAAATTTTGAATGCTCTTACCACCAAAAAGATAAGTATCTGAGTTAATAAATATGCTAATTAGCCTGATTTGATGATTCCATAATTTATATATACACCGAAATATCACATTGTAAGCACAAATGTGTCTACTTATTATTTGCCAGTAAATAAAAATTTAAAAACCCTAAAGCTTAAAATTGGACATAAGATGCCAGCAATATTTGTTTCTTCAGCTGTTAAAAGGAGCCTTAAGTCGGTTCAGTTCTGTATCTGCAGATGGTCTGCAAAGGCAGACTGGTCCTGGACAGATGTGTCTGGACACAAACTCCAGGAACAGCACCACCGAGGCTAGGCTCTTCTCAGTGGGAGTAACTTCGGATAGCGCTCCCAACAGAATGAAGTTTAGGGTTCCCTTGATGAACAGAGGAAGGCACTCCAAGGAATGTACAAAAAACTGTTTTGCTTGTAGATCTGAGCTTCACTTTTAGGCTCAGATGATCATGAATGGGGCTTTGTCATTCATGAATGTCCAGTATGATGTCAGGTGGTGGTGAGCACATGGGCTGTGCTTTTTGGTGTAGGGCTTCTCCTCACATGACAGTATGTCTAGCATCCCTGTTCTCTTTCCCTAAATTCCAGAATCACCTTCAGTCATCAACTCATACACACCTCTCTGTTGACTAAAATATATGCCAGTTCTTGTCTCTGCTTTTCCGTCTTTGAAGACTGGTGGTCTTATGAGTAAAATTGTTTATTTAACTTTTAATAATACCTATCAATATGCATACGTAATGCTTTTCTGTCAGTAACCATCCATCCTGAAGACGAGCATACAGGACCAGAATGGAAAGGCAAGTTGGAACAGTAAACCGACAGCTCAGAGATACACACCAGTTCTGCCACAAATTGAATGAGCTCACACAAGTCACTTCCCTTCTCAAGGCTTCAGTTTCTCCTTTGCAAGATGTGTTAGGTGACTACTAGTTTCCAACCCAGTTGTAACATAATTCTAAAACATCTAGACATCTTTAGAAAATCGAAAGCATGGGACAAAGTAGAGAATGCCTGAGGAGAAGAAAACCAAAACCAGGTGCAGCTACATTTGTACTAGATCAAACAATATCAGAAAATGGGGGTGGGGGAGGGCAGTGCAGATGGTGGTAAAACAGAGAGAGGTTTGATTCTGGGCATGAGAGAGATACACAAGATAAAACATGTGTGTGAAATTCACAAACACGCAGCAATGTGAAATGATGTCCTTGGATTGAAGACAATATCAATATGTACCGCTTTGTACTAATAGTAGCTTCACAATCCATGGGTCCCATTCTTTAACCATAAATAATTCAAAGCTGAATCCAGCTTGCAAATGTCACAGGTTGTGGGATCTTTCTAAGTGAACTTGTCTTATTCTGGTGTTAGTACTGTGGGGATCCATTCCAACTGCTGTAATTTAGTAGTTTTTAAACTTGATGAGACAAGAAGGAGATCTTTTAAGGCACAACTCACTCAGGATTCCTGAGACTAGAAAATGAGGCAGAATTGGGGTGCCAGGTCTCTCAATAGTGTAAAATACTCCCATTCCTTTAGAAAATTCTGGCTAAATTACAGAATTACAAAAGTGCATGGTGTTGGCAAGGCATTGTCCCTCCAGTTTATCTCAAAACAAGTTATTTTGTAAGAGGTCGTGGAAAGATAATGGAGTCACATACACGTGCGTGTTTGAAACAATTTCTGCTCTTTTCAGTAGTGTGATCATGGGCAAATTATAGCTAGCCTCAGTGTCCAGATCAGACAAATGAAGAGAGCAATAGCATTTTGGCGATGTTATTGGACAAATTTCCACACACGACTAACACGAAGCCCTAGCACAGAGCCTCACACTTTTTAGGCATCATAAGCATGCAGTAAACATTAAACCACCTTTTCTCTTTCCTTCCCCATGCTCTGTGCTCTGGTTCTCCTTACTCTGCCTTGGAGAGAATATTTTGCTGATGTCAACATCCAGGAACTCGGGTACCAGGAGTGTTGACTACGTGGCTTCAGGTTCACCACAGGAATGCTTAGAACTTTAATTCTTTCTGCAACTTCTGTTTTCCTTACCCACGGGTGGCTGGTGTTTCCCAGAAACTAAAAATGTCTTATTCCTCCATTCTAAGGGGTTTTCCTTCTTAAAGGAATCAGTCAAAGCAGGCACAGAGTTAAAATAAGCTGTCAGTTCTTTCTGGCTGGCATAAGCAGAGGCTGATATTTCAGCCTCGGGGAACTCTGCATGCTGGACAAAAACCTCCAGCGCACAAGTTACTGTGAACTGCTCCTTATGGAGTTGTTGCAAAAAGACTGTGTGGGGAAATTCACAGAGCTTTTCTACATCCTTCAAATGCAATTTTTCTCATAGAACAATACTGGAAAATCAGCCTCTCCTTGCTTCTGAATATAAGCTTATGAAAATGCTACTTCATCAATACAATTCTATTTTACATGATTTTTGTGTGTGTGTGGATGTGTGCGCAAACAGATATAAGTTTCTGAGAACACAAGGGCAAAATGTCACCCAAGCATCAGCATTATGTGGTACTATGCCAAGAGTTTCTGGACAATTGCCCAGCTTAACCTTCATGATTATAAGGAAGCCATAAAAAATTCAGTGAGCAAACTAGAAACTCTAATGAAAGAGCAAAATACCAGTGACTAATTTGCAGGGTAAGTTCTTTAGGTTAAAAGACATCATTTGATACCATTGATAATAATAAACACCATTCACTGTTCCATGTCCAATGCTGGGGTCTTTGTATAGGATTTTCAGTTGTTGTTACACTTCCCCGCAACATGACTTTCGTTTTCCAAGCTTTTCACAGAAGACAAATGAGTCTTAGAGTGGTTAACAAATGAGGTCACACAGAGCTAGAGAGTTCAAATTTAGGATCATCTGCAAGGAATGCACAAATCCTTTCAGAAGTGCTTTCTATAAATTACTGGGTGTCACTTGCCAGTCACAGAATATTAGTGGTAGAAGAGATTTAGGGGTCTAACTGGGAAAGGCTGCTGTTTTAGAGAAGTTGAGGTTCAGAAGGCTTCCTTGACTATGAGGCCTAACACAGAGGGAGGAGCAGAGCAGGAACTAAAGCCCTGCAGTGACTCTGCACTGGAGACTCAACAGAGTCCCCATCAAGACACACTCAGCACTCTGTGACCACACCTCCTCCCTCCAGGCCCCAGAACCTGCACCAGAGGGTTCAATATTCTGGCCAGAAAGAACTCTGTGCAGTACATTAGCACTGAGACATGATATACTTTTTAAAATTTATATTTCTACTCAAAAAATTTACCTCACTTTATCTATTTCATAAACACATTCACTTCTTATTTTTGCAAATTCTGGTGACTTCAGACCAAATATCACCACTTCTAAGAAAACTGCACTGATTTATCTCTGTTCTTTTCCTAGCCAGTGAGGAGTAAGGAGTTAAGGAATATGTCAGTGATAACCACTATTTTTATTTATTATAGACTTGTTCTTCATCCATTCATTCCACAGATATTTTTGATCTAGTATGTGAAAAAACTGTGATAAATGCTTTGCATGCATCATGGTGATCAGTCCTCTTGCTGTGGGAGATAGACACTATTTATCTCCATTTTACAATTATAAACTCTAGGCATAAAGTGATATAATAACTTTTCTAAGAAGTATTTTGCCCTCTTACTCTTCTGAGGTCTTTCTGTATCCTAAACATATAGTTACTATGTTACCTGCAGCATACCCGGGGAATTTATTTCACTCCCAAGTTATGACTTATAACGACATAATTTTGGGTATATCATGATATACGTGTACATGTTATCCACCACTTTAGGCAGGTGGTGGTGACCTGTGCTTTGCTTACCATTATATCCACAGGCTGTGAAAGTTTGGCACATAATAGGCACCGCGTATGTGATAGTTGAATAACAAATGAAGAATAAATGGCCAAATACAAATACAAGAACAAATACATAGAAATCTGGTCTCTCCATCTCTGCTGTTTTGCGCCGTCTTCCTATCTTCCTAGGTTACTTTCACGGGGGAGAAATGCCACATAAGCAATGATGTGCATGTTTCTCCGCGAAGCCAATTCTAATATCCTAGATGGGCATCATAGAACTCACTTCTGAGCACTACAATTTTCCATTTTCTTACCTATTATTATGGTTATATTAATTCTACAGATCCAAATCGAATGAAAACTTATTTGAGAAGAAGCAAGAGCTATGTTTTAGACCACTAAAAACCAACATAATGACAGCCCTGATAGTACATAGCGCCCCAAATGACAGGAGCCTGGCGAAAAGGCTCGGGAGGAACGCCACTCGTTACCATAGCCCTCTATTACAGAAGCCGGAAATCACATTGCTGATTTCCACATAATGGAGCAAATATCTCTGAGGACAAGATCCTGGCTCCTAAGGCTTAATGCCCCTGAGGCACACTCTGTACCTCAGTGTGGGTCTCTGGGCTATTCTAAAACATGCACCACCTTCTACTGCTTCACCAAGGATTCTAATGTCTAGTACCATTAGCTACCATCCTTGGTTTTGCAATATTTCACAGGACATCCTGAAATGAAAGGGTGAACATAATATTACAAAGTTCTCAAAACAGATTTAGTTTTGATAGACACAAGCATACAGACAGATATAAATGATCTCAACTTGAGATAGTATACACAGTTATAGAGAGCTTAGACATTTCTGTATAAAAGATCAGATATATGGTATATGTGTATATGAATGAGCACAAATGCCATATATATGGTCCTCTATGTGTAACTATATTATGAAGAGCTAGTGAAATATAATATTCTTGGAATATATATATATATATATATATATATATATTCAGCATTTTGAGCATCTACCAGAAGTAAATATGCTTCATGGAAAAATAATTTATATGAAGAGAGTGAAACATTATTTGGAAGAATAAACTAATATTGTCTTCTTGAGAAAATAGGAATAATATAGAACTTTAATTTAACATGTATCATGTATATGCACATATACAAATATATACTTATATACATAGGTTAATGTATTGAAGTAGGTATTAAGGAGATATTTGAATATATTAAAGTATATGCACAGATATCTATAAGCATATTGAAATCATTTAATATGCTATGTTTGAATGGGGACAGATCTGAGTAAGGGACGTATCACTCAATCATGGTAGCACATTTACAGATCTAGGGTAACAAAGTATAAAGTTTCAAGTAAGAGATAAACATCAGAATGCTGAAAACCTTAAATCACATGATATCATTGCTCTGATGTTTGAGGGTCACTTTCTTGCCAATAATAAAATACATGTGAATGAAAGAGAAAAGGTATAGAAATGTAGAGTACAGGGAAATAGGTCTGTCTCACTGTACTGCCTTCTAATATGTCACTGGCTCTTTGATTACTGGTACAGAGAATCTATTTAAATACTTTAAAAATATTAAATGGCTATAAATTTCAGGCAAGTAGGAGGCTGACTTTGTTAAAAATCAAGGATGGGCAAAGTTTCTCTTAGTTGAAAATATATCAGGAGTTTTAATGTGGGTATTAAAATGGAGTATTAGATATTTAGTATTGGGAAATTATAATTTATAGGCTAAAGAGTATATCACATTTTGGATGAAAGAATTACAACCATATAGCAGGTTTGTCTTGTCTGTCCTGCACCGAAAGAAAAACAAGCTGTGCACTCACTATGAGTCTTCCCATCCTAGGGTCCTGTGTGAGCCTTGAGAATATAATGTAATCCACACAGAAATGTCAGATGAAGAATTTTAAGTGGATATGTTTATTAATGAGCATATAGATTTCTCAAAGTTCTTACAACCATATATTCAGTTTGGAATTCATGTCAACTTTTAAAAATAACAGCATTTCTGAAGATCAGCCTTCACTTTAAAACTGAAATAGTTTCTAAATCAAGACGCTGAGATGCATTTATAACTCTAAGCAAAGCTAATAATTTTGTATCAGTGCATCAAAAGCCATATACATGGTCCTGTATATGTAACTATATTATGAAGAGCTAGTGAAATATAATATTCTTGAAAGTACTTTTTAAAAGCTGTTACTAAAATTGAAATGTCCTCTGCAGCTCTCAGATCATAACATTTTCTCCATAATCAATATCTCTTTCTCAATTATGCTAAAACATTAAAATGTTTTTCTGCAAATGCAGCTCTTTTTAATATATATTTAAGACTAGCCCTGGTTCCGCATTTATCACAGTAACTACAGGTGAATCCTGCATGCACAGCATTTACTTGTTTTACTTACACTCGCAGAATTTACTTAATTCATAGCATTCACAGGAAGTTGTTTTCAAGCATTTTAAAAATGAGCCAGCCTGATTTGTTGTAAAATGCTAGTAGCTTGAGATAAAAAATAAGTTAGGAATCAATTAAAGGATGTACATATTTTCTTTATATATCCATTATGGAACAGAATTGTAGTTTTTAATATGAATAGTCTTATTGCTTTTCTGTGAATAAAAGAAATGCTTCATTAGTTTATTCTAAATGTAACCATCCTCTATCTTGTCCCCAATTATTCTTTTCACTTGTAAAAAATTATTTAGTATTAGCTAATTTTCCTTTTCATCTGTGAAAAGGTATGTAGTAAACTCAGAATAACATACGTTAAATCATTCTCTACTATAGCTGACAAATAAATGTTCTTTTATCTTTAAAGAGATGGAAAAGTATTTGATTAAAACTTATTTTCTATTATTTAAAAAATAATAATTTTAAAAGTAGGGCAGACAGAGTAGAAAAGTTAATGCTTAGAAGTAAAACTCTTTTAAAGACTTCACCACAGAATAGTAAAATCATCTGATAACAAGATAAGTTGAATTTAAGGAAAGTCACTTAAAGAAAACTGAGCAAAGCACCCCTAGAATCTGCCAGACCATGCAAAGGAGTAAGCCCAAAAGCACATGTGGAAATGACAGGATTTTCGGCCTAACATTTTTTCAGTCAGTCAAGAGAATCCGAGAAGTTTCTGAACCACCCTGCCCTTACACAACTTTCTTACAGAAGTCGCAAGAGAAAGGCTCACCTGTGCTGGGCTGAACCAACCATGTGGGCAGGCACACTGCTCCCCACAAGTTCCTCTGCCTTTGGTGCCCGTCTTGTGGGGGCTTTTCCGCACACTGTCCCACAAGGTGACCAGCTTGGTCCTGTTTGAAGCTTGGCCCCCAGGTCCTGAAGGGGGCATGGTCGGAGAACTGTACCCAAGCCCCTGAGGGTCCCTCTGCCAGCCACAGGCGCAGTGGGCATCCCTGATCAGTGTGGGCGCATTCCTGCCGGCATCCATCCCATCGGACCCCCGGCTGCAGCTGTGTTGCTTGGTGAGGTATGCATTCATAACTCACTGATGCCTACTCTTTGGTCAGCTCTGCACAGAAATGTCTCTTCCCTCACACCCCTTTTTTTCTAGGCAGTTGTAAAAGTCTCTTTTCCCCGTGGATCCCTCAGTATCTTTGACAGCTGCTATAAGCAGTGCATCGTGGGAGCAGAGAGAGCGGCGAGAGCAGCTCCGCACAGCATTATCTGCGGACTGGTAGCTCTTTGTCAATAGATGACTCAACTCACAGAGCAACTTGACAGTATCCCTGCTCTAGGCAGAAGCAATCAATGCTCCACACAGCTGGGCTGCAAGACTGTACACTGTGTTACAAACCCTTTTTGGATGCAGCCCCACACTAAAGAATACTCTTCACAATTTGGCATTCTGACTTTTTTCCTCCTCCCTGAACCCCACACAAAATAAAAACCCCAGAAAAAGAACTTCCTGTCAAACAAGCAGGACCCTTCTTTCCAGAAATGATGCATCTAGGCTGAACCACTGTAGCATAAGCAACTTAAAATTATGGGAAAGTTAAGCTGTAAAACAATGTTCAATTTTTACAGGAATTTTTACAGGAATCACTAACTAAAGTGATATTCACCAAGACACAGACCACAGCAGATGATAACTAAATATTGACTAAGTATTAACTATGAAACTAGCAATTCATTTTGCAAAATTTCAAGCTCATGACATTACAGTCCTTTAAGGTTTGGAAGTTTAATTGGCTTTAAAGTACAATTACATCTTGTAATCGAAGCATAAATACAGTCTTCATAAATGAATAACTATTAATTTTTTCTTGTCCAGAATAAGGCAATTTTAAGGTTCAAAACTAATAGGCTGGCTTATTTTAAAACAGCATTTGCTCTTTCCCTAAATTATTCCGAAGATTTCCTTTCAAATACTTTACCACAACAAATACACTCACCACCGACAGTCTGCATTTTAAATGAAAGATATATTCAACCCTGCCATGCAGTATTTTAGTTTCCCAAGGCAGAACTTTCAAAATCTTACACCAAAAAAAAAAAAAAAAAAAAAATTGAGTGAAATCTATCCAATTTACAGCAATTGCTTTCCAAAGAGGATATGATTGCTTTAAAATTTGAGCATGCTTGCCGAACTTATTCACAGTATTTTCAGTAAAGGAAAAGACTAAGTATGAACACACTTAGAAATTATATTCTTTTGTATGATTTTAGGGATAGCTTTGTGCCTCTATTACATTCTTTGTTTTATAATTTTATTTTTATTAATACAAACCTGCAGTACAGAATGTTTACATACTTCATGGGGAGCTGGGGAACATCGTGTTACAGTGGTACCCGGATACCCAAGTTCAGAGCGGCACAGCTCATAACAGCTAAGTCTTGGAAGTGGCCTGTGTGTCCATCAACAGATGCATGGATAAAGAAAATGTGGTCTTTACACACAATAGAATGGCTCTCTGCCCTAAAGGACAAACTGGATCGATTTGTAGGAAAATGAATCCACCTTGAGACCATAACATTAGGTGAATATCTACTTTGTTTGAAGCTCTCCATATCCTTAAGATGTCCATCCCTATCCTAATGAGGTAATGTTGGTTTGATCTGATTGAAAAGTAAGTTGCCATATATACAGGAACAAAGATGATATCATTCCACGGACTTAAATACTTTAGCTGTAGACAAGCAGATGCCTAAAGACCCACCTTCTCAGTCCATCAGATGAAAAGCACGGATAAAGCACATTGCTGCCAGGGTCCACAGTATGCCCTATCAGCAGTGTGACTTATCCAGGCCGTTACTGGATTTACAAATTCTAGAAGGAAGGAAACATTCATCTCTTTACGTTTGTATCTACAACAAAATCATTGTCCAGATCTACACAGGAGCTGGTATAAGTACTCTGTCTCTCAGAGATGGCATTTGAATCACCTGTTATGAATGACAAATGCTCACATATATAAGTTTAAGGGACGTGTCCCGACCTATGCTATGAGCATTCTTCTCCAAGTATGTAAAATACGGCCCCGCACATACCACATGTAGCAGGCGCTCTCTTGTGCTCTGGCTAGAGATAGGCAGAGATAGAGACAGAGACAGAGATAGATATAGAGATAGAGAGAGATAATGACAGAGACTGAGGTGATGGAGAGAGAGAGAGAGAGAGAGAGAGAGAGGGTGATGATGATGAACAGATGGTTGTGATAACACTCAGCAGTGCTCCTTAATCTACTCCTTTGAGGTTGACTTCAGTGTTGGTTTGAAGATAGTATTCTCAAGGAAACTTGCCCAAAAAAGACAAAGAAGATTTGACTAGTGGACAAAACGAGCAGTGCCATTAGTGGAATTTACTCCTGAAAGAGGAGCAATGAGTCAAGACTCACTACCTAAAGAGAGAAAAATGGAAATAAAAAGATCACATATTGGACTCAGTTGGAAGAGGTAAAGAAACCCCCTCCACTCCTCCTCTCTTGCTGTTTCCTCTATTTTGGATCAAGAGGAAATGCCCGAAAGAACTTTCAGGTCAGATAAAGCCCTGGGAACTTCACACTTGCGTCACCATGATGTGTGGCTGTACACTCAGGCGTGACGTGACGCGGCAGGGCCGTCACTCCCAAATGAAAATGTCAGGAACAGCTAAGTTTGGCTCTCTCTAATGTCTGACCATGGGTGATTCTCTGGATTTTCAGGCAGATATTATTGCTCAAAAGTCCACTGGGATTTATTTGCAGAGAACATATGCCTTATTCATACTTATTTTCTCAATTGTAAAAATCACTGTGCGTACAAGTAAATCAATGTGCTTCCATCACAATTTCATAATGATACATTCAGCTTGCAGCAAGACATCAAAATTTTTACTTAAGATATAGATCTTCACAGGGACCTAAATCTGTTATCAATGGGTTGCTTGGAATGAGCTATTTCTTCCTATCCCAAGGGCCATAACTTTTTTACTTTCTTAACTACATTATGTCATTTTTATAGATAAATACCATATGGTGAATAGCCAGCATTACTTTCCCCCAAAGATATTTAAAATCATACAACATTTCATTAAGCTTACTGCAAGGCTATATTGAAATTATTTATTCACGGTACTACCTGTAAAGTAATTTTAACCTTCCATCTGCTTTTCTCCCAGCAAGAAATATTTTGTTTTTCAAACAAGACATTTGGCTTTTTGAATATGAGGACAGAACTCTTAAACAAATAAATATGAGCAAATAACCCTCTGGACTATGAGACAGATTCCCTAATTAACAATAACCCAATTTGACCAACTGTAATTGGACAATTGTAATGACCATGGGATGACATTAAATTCTAGTAAAATGAGTATTAGTGATGTACAAGGTCATATTCTACTCATCACTGTGCTTTAACACGGGCATGTGGCACACAGGGCAACGTCTAGATGAGATATGTCATATTGAACTCTCTTTGACCTGGAACTGACTCCATAGAATAACATTAAGTTTTAAAGCCACAGTTTAAAACTAATACCCTGGTTTGATTTGTTTAATAAGAATAAGTAGCAAAGATGAATCACTACATAAATTTTACTGCACTAAAACACTATGGGGATTTTTCCCAGATAAAATTACCTTCTATGTATATGGGAAGTGAAAATATTAATTACAAAATAGATCTAAGTGCTGTCTAAATGATGACTGAAAAGCAGAAATCCATTAGAAACCACAAGAAATATGTCAAATAATTACAGAATATTATATATATTACAATAGGTATAATTTCCCAATTTGAAAAGAAAAAAACTACAGATTTTTAACCCTAAAAAGTCAATATTTTTCTACATCTACTTGCCTGGGATAATCTCCACATCCAATGATATTTATATTTTCAAATTAAAAAGCCAGTAGTATTTAAAATTTTTTAAATAGAAATTATTTCAAAAATGCATAAACTAATATAATCATAAGCCTTATGAGATGAAACAAGAATGGGTTCAGTGTGAAAGATCATATTCTTAAAAATACAGAGATTTAACCTGGATAGACAACCTTGCTAGAAACTAGAAAAAGGTCCTCAATTCTGAGTAATATACTTGGATTGGGATGGGTGTTGATCTGGAGGGACTTAATCTGAAGCAGTGATAAAACTACATAATAAAGTACAGTAAGTCTCAGACTTGGGAACATATAAGTTGTAAACTTCCACAGATACAAATGGACTGACCTCGCACTACAAACATACAGAGATGAAAGAATTGCACAAGTAATTCAAACATTGTCACAGTTTTGCTGCTGTGTGCTTTCTGTACAGCGTGATAGTGTATACTAGTACCACATAGTTGGGGATTTACTGTGTTTTTGTGTGTGTTTTATATTTATATTTGTGTCAAAGTTGTATAAGGCTCACTTTGTTGGACTTATGAACAAAACCAAGTTATGAATGTTAGTAAGTTGTTAGAATGGAATTCTTTTGTAACTGCAGAGACTTCCTACAGTTTTCAGAAGTGATTTATTACTATTCTAAGACACTTAGTAACTCCACTGCATAGAGCAGAATACTAATTATGTGACATTTTTAGAGATGCTGAAGAAAACATTAGTACAAAGGTAACAATCATTTAAAATTTGCATATTTTAGCAGTTGAATCTTAATGGTGAGCTATACTGCTAAAAGAAAATTGTTTTCATCTGTTATGGGTTATATGTAGATGTCCCTCCAAAGCCTCATTCATTCAGATCAGAGGGGCAGCCTTTGGGAGGCAACTAGATTATAGGAATGATACTCATTACTGATTTAGCCACTGATGGGCTAACAGCTGGATGTGACGCTGGGAGGTAAAGCCTGATAGGAGGACTGAGCCACTGCATGGTCTTAGAAATATGTACATATATCCCTCCTTCCTTGATCCATCCTGCTACCTGCCTGCCATGCCATGAACTGTTTCTCCTCTGCCATTCCACCCTGCCTTGGAACCAGCTGAGTGTGGACTGAAACCTCTATAAACTGTGAGCCAAAATAAACCTCTCTTCCTTTAACTTGTGTGGGTTGAGTATTTTGTTCCAGCTACAGAAGAGTAACCAAAATGTCACTCTTCAAGATTAAACTAATGCTACTTCTGTAAGCATTCCAGATTCCCCTTAGCACACTGTCGCATTCTACCATATCTTTGTAAATGTCTTTCACATCTGTTAATTTCTCTCAATCCATAATGAACACCCTAGTCTATGCATTATTTGTTGAAATAGTACAACAGCTTCTGTTTTATGTTTTTACTAGTATGTGTTTTGCCATACATAATGATTACATCCATCATCTCTAGCATTCACCCTTGCGTCAATTCTCACATGGCTTTCAAAGCAACTCCTGAAGGGTAATTGTGATCAAGTAGTACCGTGCCTGTCACCTGTCAATAACCTTTCTTGGGATCTTCACCTCCGCGGAGAGCAGAATCTTCAAAGTGGCTTTCACAGTCTTTGATTGTGCCCAAGTGATCTAACCTCTGGTGCTTTCACCAGTCTTGCCCATGCTTTATCCCCCTATTGTAACCTCCAATCACAGAAGCCTTGAACACATCAAATGGCCACTCCTTCTAGCCATTGAGCACTGAGCATGCCCTTTCACCCACACTGTGATTCCACATAGTTCATTTATACTCATTTTTCTGCTTTAAGAGGTAACTGTACAAGCCCATTTTAAATAAAAGATGCTGAAATCTAAGAAGGAAAGTAGGGTGACTATGCAACATCGCTGCAAACAAAGGCTCTTACCAGACTGTACTCAGATATTCTGAGTTCTTTCTGCCCTCCAGAGCTCAGGTGTCACCTCCTCAAGAAAGCATTTCCTTCATCTCTATTCCCTGATAGATTACATCATCCTCCTCTCAAATACTCATTTAGCCACCATGTTTCTCTACTACAACACATGTTTTGTGCCATTCTCATCAAAACAAAGTGTAAATATCAACAATAAAGTGAAGAGAGGGTTCTCATTTTTGTACCTGCATCCTCTGAACTCAGCAGAAAGTAACTATTTAATATTTATTGTAATAATTTCAGCAAGAAAAAAAACCTAAAGTATCTTACAGTGCTTTTACTAAAATAGGTACTCTGGATTGTATTCTACATATCAATGTAAAATAAATTTAATTTTGAAAATAAAACAACAAGGTACATTTATGGTTAACAGCATTTAGTATGGCTGAGTAGTAAAAGCATATTCATTCATATTTTAAAGAAATTTACTAGTGGTCTTATCGCTGAAATAAAATAGTTGCTATTAAAAGATATTAATGAAAGCTGCATGGCTACACATTTTCCTCAACTGTTTTCAAGTGGAGAAAAAAAAAAACAGGAGAGTGCTTCTCAAAATCTAAAGCCAGTCAGTGGTAAATTAAGGATAAAATCCCAAACTCCAACTAGCAAAAACCACAAAAACATATAGTACAAAAAGTATATGAGACAGCAGAAAGGCATGTAGTACCCTACCAGTAAAGTCACAACGTCAAACAATTAATTATTATTATTACCCATAGCATTACAAAATCAATTAAACATTATTACTATATATAGCATATATCTTTAGTAATTTACAAATTTTGATAAAATTACTAAAACATGAGATCTACCCTCTTACATTTCTAAGTGCTGTATTACTGTTAAGTACAAGCCCAAGGTTGTACATCAGATCTTTCAAACTTAATCATTTTCCATGGTTACAATTCTATACCCATTGAACAATCACTACTTAAATTTTCCCCTTCCGGACTCCAGCAGCTGCCATTCTGCTTTCTGTGTCTCTGAGTCTGCAGTTTACATGCTTCTTGTGTGTGCCATCATGCAGAGTTTATTCCACTTCATCCTGTCAGCATGGGTGCATTTTATTTCTTTTTCTTGCCGAATTGATCTGGCCAGAACTTCAACTAGTACTACGTGTTGAATAGGATGGGTAAGAATGAATTTCCTTATCTTGTTCCTCTCCTCAAAGAAAAATTTTTAGTTTTTCACTATTAAGTATGATGCTAGCTTTAAGCTCTTCAAATGTGGCCCTTATAATGCGAGGTAATTTTCTTTTACCCCGAGGTTGTTGTGTTTTTATCATGAGGAGATGTCAATTTTGTCAAATGCTTTTATTACATATATTGAGATAATCATACGATTTTTCCTTCCTTTTTGATGTTGTATTTCACATTGCTTGAATTTATATGTACACCACCCTTCCATCCAAGTAATAAATCCTATTTGGTCATAGAGTGTGATCATTTTCATGTGCTGTTGAATTTGGTTTACTAATATTTTGATAAGGATTTTTTTATGAGGAATATAAGTATGGAACTTTGCTTTCTTTTTTTCTTTTTGGTAATGTATTTTTCCGGTTTTCGTGTCAAAGAGAGGTTGGCCTCATAAAATGGATTTCAAAGTTTTCCTTCTTCAATTTGTGGAGGGGTCAAGAAAGACTGACATTCAATTTTCTTTAAATATTTGTATAATTCCACAGTGCAGTTAACCAGCTCCGGGCTTTTATTTGGCAGGAGGCACTGGATTATGAAGTCAATCTCTAATAGTTACAGTACTGTTACAACTTTCCATATCTTCAAAATTGACTCTTGGTAGATTGTATGTTTCTAAAAATTTGTCCATTTCATCTAACCTACCCAATGTGCGGTTACACAGTGTTCATAGTGCTCTTATAGTGCTCTTTATTTCTCTATAATCAGTTGCAATGTATCCTCATAAATTTCAGTCAAATGTTTTCCCTTCTTGTTAATCTGGTAAAATTTTACCAATTTTGTTACTTTTTCATCCAAATCAGGTGCATTCTTCTATTCTCTATTTTATCATTCCTAATTACTTCTTTCCTTTTGCTAACCTTGGACTTAATTTGCTCTACTTTTTCTAGTTCCTAGAGTTATACGTTAAGGTTTTTGTTTTTACCTCCTTTTAAATACAGGTGTTTGTCAATATAAACTTCCCTTTTAACATTGCTTTGACTGCATCCCATACATTTTGGTATAACATGTTTTGCTTTTCAGTTGTCTCTGTATATATTCTATTTTTTGTTTTGATTTCTTCCCTGATGTGTTGATTATTCAAGATTAGAGTTTTTAATCTCCACTTACTTGTGAAGCTTCCAATTTTCCTTCTGCCATTGATTTGTTGTTTTGTCTCATTCTGATTAGAGGAATACACTTAGTAGAGTTCATTCTTCTTTAATTTGTAATTCTTTTTCATGACTTAATATGTGATTTCTCTTTGAAAATGTCCTGAGGGTGCTAGAGAATATGTGCTTCTGTTTGTCATGTGCTGAAGTGTTCTTCCTGTGTTTGTTATGTCCAATTGTTACACAGGTTGTTCAAGACCTTTGTGTCCTTATTGATCTTCTTTCAGGATCCTCTATGCTTGATTAAAAATTTGGTAGTAAAATTTCTTACTATTGTTGTAAAGTAGTATTGCTGTCTCTGTTTATTTCTGTCAATGTTCACTTCATGTATTTGTGTGCTCTGATGTATATATTTATACAGTACATAGCTTCCTACTGGAGTGAACATTGTAGCATTATGTAATATTCTGTTCCTCTCTTTGGACAATATTTTACCTACAGCCTATTTTGTGTGATGTACGTATGGCTATTGCTACTTTCTTTTGGTCATTTACATAGAATATCTTGTCCACTCTTCGCTTTCAGCTTAGGTGCTCTGCTGATAAATTTCTGGCTCCCAAGAGTGCTGTCTTATAGGCAAGTGAATCTATGGACAGCATGCTCCTTTTAGATCCATTCTGCCACTCTGTGCTGTTTGATTCTTTACTCTTAATTATTGATGTGGAAGGACTTACTTGCCATTTTATTGGTTTTCTGTCCTGTAGCTTTTTGTCCTTTTCTTTTCTTGACTTCTTCCTTTAACATTTCATTGATTTTGAGATCGGCTTTTTTGATTCAGATCTCATTTTCTTGTGTATCTTCTGCTACATGTTGTGTGTACATGTGTGCTTATGTGTGGCTGCCATGGGGCTTCTGTAAAATATCTTATAACAATCAATTTTAAGCTAGTAAAAACTTAACTTCAATTACATG
Source organism: Dinomys branickii (assembly GCA_004027595.1). NCBI lineage: Eukaryota > Metazoa > Chordata > Mammalia > Rodentia > Dinomyidae > Dinomys > Dinomys branickii. The sequence continues at coordinate 33,305 of PVLD010008613.1, forward strand.
AAAACATAATTATATACCCAGTTCATAACAGTGTTTTAGTAAACGACAGACTGCATATATGACATTGGCCCCACATGAATATATTGCATAATGATGTCCCAGTCATCTTAGTTTATGTAAGTTCACCTTAACATATTTTTATACTGATGCCATTGACTAAGGGCGAGGTGTCTCAGAATATATCTCTGTTATTAAACAACACATGACTATACTGTTTTACTGTTCTTACAACTCCCACACACTTCATATTATTGATTTTACAAATTACATCTTTTTATATTGTAACTATTAAATATTTTAGCAGTAATAATTATTTTTTACTTTTGACTGTTCATTTCTTATTAGGTTCTTGAAATAGGAAAGGCAGCTCTGAGCACTAAGCTTTGTAGACAAGTCATTATTATGCTCTTGTCTAAGCCTTAAGCAACCTGAAAGTTAATTAAATATTCAAAGTATATTTATTAAAGAAGGACAGAATGACCACACTTATGGAAACCTAATACATGTAACATCCTGGGACTGTTATTTCCTAGTGCCTAATCCTCCCATCTTTCTATACTAGGTGTGTAACAGAAAATATCGCCCGCCCCCAGCCAATATACTTCAGTTTCTTAGTTGCCCAGGTAATAGTTCCTGTTCCAGTTCTGGTTCCTTCTGGTCTCTTAGAAAGGGCTGGTCACTGGGATGCACAGCTTGTCACTGTGATGCACATTGTATAAACCAGTCCTCAATTGAAAAGCCATTCTGCTTCTGTACTTCCTGCTTGCTTATTCCACATCAGGGCTTGATATTCTGGGAATGATCCTGATCAGTGCTTGTTGAAATAAATAAATCTGCCTCCAATCCAGAGTTTCTGCTTGCCTTTGCAGGTGCTCTACTGGTACATTTCTAGCTGTCAGGAGCAGGCAAGGAAGTGTGGGAGAGTGTGGGGGCCTAGGAAGGGCACAGGCATGTACCTTCTCCTATGCTGAATTTCATGAAGTAGAAATGCATGAATAATGAGACGTGCAAAAATAACATTATATTTGTGAGTCATAAAAGAGAAGGAGAGAAACAAAGAAGAGGCAAGAAGAGAGAGAGAAGGTTAGAGCAAACATAAAGAGGGAAAGAATGAGGGAAGTAGGAAGAAGAGGAGGAAAGGATCAATCACAAACCTGGGAAAGAAAACTCTAAAAAGATAATTAAAATTTATGGTCAGGTTGAATGCACAGAATCCCAGTGGAACACATATAAATGGACATAGCTTTCAATATAGGACAGTTTTGTGCTAACATTGAAGTTCCTTCCCTCTTTTTAATGGCTGATGCACTGGGTCAACTGCAGGAGTGTAGAAACTTAACTAAACAATGCAGCAGCTCTACATCCTGGGGTGCAGAGGACATGCCCTTACCCTCCAGGATGTTGTTCACTGTGTCAACTTGAGAAGTTTAGAAGTTTAACTAAGTGACTTAGCAGGGGGCCAGGGTCCTCATTCTGTGAACATCCTGAGCCTGTGCATGAGGAGGGCACGGATATGGTGTGAGTGCTATACTCACCCCAGGGCATTCAGCCTGCATACAATATAAGGGAGGAAAAGAGGTTTGCTCCCCCCCAACACACATTTACTTTTGTTGCTTTTGCTATCTTCTGTCTGCCTCAAACTGTTGCCCCTGTGCCATGCCACCCTGCCTTGGACCCCACTGATTATGGACTGCAACTTGTATAAATTGTGTTACAATAAACCTTCCCTAGCTTAACTTTTTCTTTTTCCGTACTGGGAATCGAACTCAAGACCTCATAATTGCCAGGCAGGCGCTGAGCCACTGAGCCAACTCCTCAACCCTACCTCCCCTAATTTTGGGTGTCAGGTATTGTTTCCCAGCAATGAGAGAAAAATAACCAAGACACCCAAGAAACAGAATTCCTGGATGTTTGGATTTTTGAAAGCATTCATACCCAGAGTTAGAGAAGACACCACAAACCAGGACCAGTCTAAATTTTACAAACCAGACTTAAATTTTACAAAGTCTTAGTTTCCTAATGAATTATTTGTAGTGGATATTTTCTAAATTTACTGAATAGTTATAAAACCTTTTAACTTAAAAATAAGCCAGATTTTGACTTGTCAAAGGAAATTCATCTATGGACTGGCCTAAAGGCAGAAGTATAGATTAATAGAAATGGCAAGCCCTCTTCCAGCTAAATGGGCTCCTGTCCTTGGGGCCTTGACATTTTAATAAAGTTTTTCCTAATTGGCTTTGCTTTGGCCAGTACATTTCAAACTCACATTTAATTAATCACCTTCTCCTCTGTGATTTCATGTTATTTTGCTTTTGTGTATATTCATTTAATTTAGTATGGATTTATGGAGGGTTTATTCCATATGAGGAACTATGCTAGTGAAAAAGTTCTGAAGTAAACAAAAGGTAAAATTCTACACTGCTGGGGTAGAAAGTGAATAAACAAGTATGCTGGCCAGTGAAATGGAAATGCACACAGACCCGTGGGATCTCCTGAGCTATTAAATTTTTCCCATTAGCGAGAGTATTATAATCATATGTGAGTGCATTTGTCTTCCACAGTATATTGAAAGCTATTTAAGAACAAGGATCACCCTTTACTCATAAACTCACACCTTTCTTCCCATTGTTCCACAGTTATCTTTTCTCAGAGAAACTTGTTGAACTGAACTTTGAGTTTAGGAAACATTACAGTGCTTCTGCTAAGGAGCTGTGTCAAGTTGGACAAACCACTAAGTTTTTAATTACCTTATTTGTAAAATTAATACAGTAGATGAGAGAATCTATGGGTCACATTCAGTCTTGCAAAAAGGAAAACATTCAAAATAATGCCCTATTAGTATTTGTAGGCTTTGTGCTGCAAAGTGAGCTCAAGGCCAACCTGAACTGCATAGCAAGACTTTGTCTCAAACACACACACACACACACACACACACACACACACACACACACACACTGTAGGCTTAATCTTAACTGTCTACATTTCCTAATTGACTATAAACACACATATTTAACTTATACAGGTAGTTATAGAGTATGGCAGGGTGAATGTCTTTTGGCTACTTTCTCAGTCATAAATTCTTTCAGTAAGAGTTTGCCAAGAAGACAGGCAATAAAATTTGGTAATGAGAAAACTGGTCTCTGAAGTCACTCTTCCGTCCATCCCACCTTCACAGCTCATTCCAAGCCAGGAGCAAATCCTTCCTACCTAACAACTCTTGATTGTGGGTATTTAAAGGTTGAATATATTTTCATTGCTTCATAAATACTTGAAATATGATAAAATTTTCTTTTTCTCTGGAACATTTTTCCTGTAACTTTGCACACTGTGTAAAACTTTATAGAACATGTATGTACTTATTTTCTCCCATTCCTGATATATTAGTCATGAACTCTAGAGTCAGACTTCTGGGTTTACATTCTAACTCTGACAATTATTCGTTATGATTTGGCCATGTTATTTAAACACCCTTTGCTTCAGTTTGTCCATATACAGAAGATTAATAGCAAAAAATACGAGTTAAATTCTGCAAAGTACACAGTGGTAGACAAATAACAATGCGGAATAAAATGATTATCTACCTGTCTATCTATCTATCTATCTATCTATCTATGTATCTATCTAACTATCACATCCTCTCCACATTTTCAGTTATAAGTCCCACTGGCTGACATTTAAAACTTCTGCAGCGCCCACATACCAGCATTCAGTAAAAGTCAGTTGATTTCAACTGAATGTCAGGTTTTCACATTGATCCTAAACTTATCTTCCAAACTGTGGATTTGGGGGAAGCATTCTTCTCCAGGGCCTGCTGCTAGGTAACGTCACTACCATGAACAGCACATCTACTACTCACGGGCACTTTACAATGTATCTCAAGCATATGGATTCCATTTGTTCTTAATATTTTGTTAATATTAAAATGATAGTTTAATAAAGAAATACTTAGAATGATTCTATGATTTTGCCATTGTCACAGTAAAGAGTGGAACCCAGAATGAAGTGGAGGTCTATAAAACTGGAGCCATGTATAAAATCTGTGCAGAATGTCTCACTTTAGAGTAAGACATTGTTTATTGCAAATACTGTTATTTCCTTGAGGCCTACTCATCTTTAAAATCGATGTTCATTTCTATGAAGTAACGTATCTAAGATCAGAGAGCTGGTTACGTTGTTGAAACTAAAATTCAAAGCTCAGTGTTCAGTTCAGAATCTGTACGCTGTCCCTCTTGTTTTTCTACAGAGATGACTTCCTATCTAGGGATGAATATGTGACATCTTGTCACAAAATAGGTAAAAGATGAAGTGCATTTGGGAAACCTAGAATTTCAGGCTTTAAGTTTGATGTCAGCATGAAATTTGCATTTTCCTCCTTGTTTCCTATTTACAGATTGTAAGAAAATAATCAATCAGGATTTGGGGAGGTTTGATGGAAATGGGTTTCCTGAAGTTGAAAGGTTTAAGTAAAAATAAAGTTTTTGACTTCATTATGCTTTCTCATACATTTGCAGTTTCTGGCAGCCACAAGAAAAGGGTTGAGTTTCACTATTTCTTCTAGAAGTAGAAATTCAATTTTAGCAATTTCTGTTTCCATTTATTGATCACCTACTTATTGTTAAGATCACAAGAAACCTACAGACTTAGAGAGAATTCTGGAAAGTAAATGTTATTATTCTCATTTATAGATGAAGAAACTGAGGCTCAAGGAAGTTAAATGATACTCAAAGCCATGCAGCTATTAAATAACAAAGCCATGATTCAAAACCAGGTTGCCTGATTCTAAATCTAGATGCTTCCCATTGTACTGCCATGCTATTTGTCTTTATAAAAAAAAAAGTAATGAGTTGTTTATCTTCTTTAAACTGATACAAATCTTTTGAATGTTAATCTCTGAGCCAAAATATGGGGGATCTGTCAAAGAACCTTAAACTCATATAAAGCCCTTGTTGATGAGGAAGCCCAGCAGAAATGAGTTATCAGCTACTTTGGGGTAGAAATTTCTGTCACCTCACAATGAACATTCATTGAGGCACGCTGGGCTAAAAGAAACACAGTACTGTACAACCAGGTGCTAAAACACTCAATGCACAACATTTCAAAGAAATCTTCTTTATTACTGATCTCACCCATAAGTCCACAAAGCAATCATGAATCACGAATTACCTGTGCTATGAATTCTCAGGCCTGGTGTTGGTATTGAAACACTCCAGCTGGGGCTCATGCATTAACACTGAAAATACATTACAGAGTATTTTCCTGGTGTGAATTTATTATCAGATAATTAACAATAAAATATATTCTGTAGAATATCATTTATTTAATTTCATCCTTGTTATAATTTGTGCAGTAAAATGTACACATTAATGTATATGTAATTTCCTAAAATAATTAGGTTCCCGTAAAGTGCAAAATCAATTCTCTGATATCTTTTCATCTTTATGCTTACAAATTTTCATGAGAGAGAACAATACTGCTTGTCCCCAGGTAGGTAATATATAGAAAGCCTTGAGGGCCACTGGGAAGCTTGTTTCCTGCTTACTTCCAATCCACTAGGTAGCCTTTTTCAATTAGGCAAGCAGCATGTCTGAAACAGCATCTAATTCCACCTACAGCAAGTTACCAATCACAGTAAAGGGGACCTTGGTACAAATGCTTATACTCCACTCCACTGATATGGATATTGCTCATGACAGGTCTTCATTTGAGGTGGAAAAGAAAATGAATTAACAGCAATAAGACAAACCTTTCTAGGAGGGATATTCAGCACTAAATCTTCCTTTGAGGGTTGCAGTGTGGACTCTTCGATGAGCAGGTAAGTAAGTAAATTTACTCCCGACTGTTACTTACATGCACTACTTGTATTCCTGCCCACTTTTAATGTATCTTCCTGGCTTTCTCTATCCATTGCATTTTGGCCTGGTCACATGCAAAGTCCCTGTTGCTTTACACAGAATTCTCCTAGGATAAATGGAAAGGACTGATATGCCCCTGTTGCCTTGATGCAAGGGAAGGTCTGAAGAAAATCATAGGCGTTCCTTAAAAATGAAATGGTGCTGCTAAACATCTGCATTTCAAATGGCTCCCCAACCAGTGAAAGCATAATTGTGCTTGCCTTAAATTAGGCTCCAATCAAAGTATGTGCCGTTATAATCTAGGAGGGTGCCAAACACTGGGTTTGGTCTATGATGGACTTTGACATTTGATTGAGTTTCTTTTTTGTGCCATTGCTGATCTCTGCTCTATCCTTCTATTGGAAGAGAAAAGAGTTGGCCCCTTTTCCGAAGTAATCTAGGGCAATCGCTTGTCATTCCTAATAACTTTGGCAGTGGCCACGTACATTGAAGTTAAAGGAAAGTAAAAGGTTATTTAGACACTTTTCTCAGAGCCAAACTCCTAAATTGAAAATGAAGAAGCCCACACCAGAACAACAATCATGATAAAATAGTTTTGCCTTTAAACAAGAAATAACCATGGCTCTGATACCACCATTATCTTCATGTCAAAGTCCATAATGTTTACTTTTACATTTCAGTTCTCTCAAAGTTCTGTGACTCTAAAGTATTAAGACCTTTAATCCTCAGAATATCACTGGGGTTAACTTATTCTAAGGATACACAGTCTTAAACAAATTATTTAAGGTGTTCAAGTTCTGGTGGCATTGTCCCAAAGATAGTGACACTTTAAAGAAAAATACCAGGGTTCAGATGAGTGAAACTCAGTTATGTATGTGAGCACGTGTATGTATGGGATGGGCCAGAGACTACTGAACCACAAGATCTGACTACAGGTAGAACATTTCCATATACCCTACTCTGGGTATATCCTCAAACTTCCTAATGTCAAACACTGACTAGAACAACAGACTCTGAAATCTTCTCTAAATATTTTTAATGGGAATTATTCTCATGAAAGTTTGTTTTTCAGTTTTTATTATTAGATCATATATGTAGCATGCAGTGATTACATTCCTTGTGGGAAGCTTGTCCATGTCTTTTTTCATCCTCCCCCTGGCCCCATCTGCTTTTCTTATTCCTTTTACAAAGGACGCATTCCCTGTTTGTCCTTACCTACCTTTTATTTGGCTCTTTACTTTATTTTTGGTTTCTCACAGAAGAGAAACCACATCATCTTAGTCTGCCTATCTTACATTTCATTATGTTGGAATCACACACAGTTTGATTAAAATAAAGCTATTTGTTGTCAAATTTTGAAAATGCATGGCTTTCATGGGCAGAATGCTCACGTGTGTATAGAGATACGCTTGGGCCTCTCAATTCTAACTTGCATTAATGACCCTGCACATAATGGAACCCTGAGGGGAAGACTTTTGTGCATTTTACTAATTTTTCTCATAAACCAACTGCTACTATTATTCACTAGAAGAGAGAGAGGCACTTATTTATTAGAGACAGGAGATGCGCACTGTACGTTTCTGAGGAAATCCAGTATATTTCAAACATAAAGTCACTTGCCATTTTCAATTCTCAGGGGTGACACATTATTGAAATAACTGAAACTGATTTGTTTGCAAGCTCATAGGAAACAATCTGGGATGAATCATTTTATTCTTTCAATAAATACTGATTGTATATCTAATAAAGATATGCTGTTTTGCCAAATATTTAGTTTACAGCATTTTATCAAATAGCTATCATCCCTGCTAGGGTGCAGATTTCAGACTAATACGGAAGACCTTCAACAAAAAAACACAGAGAAAGTATGTTCACTACAACTTTGAAAGGACCAATGATGGAGAAGTTGAGAGGCAGCAACAGTGTATAATAAGGGTTAGGGAGGTCTTCCCAGAGAAAATGACATTTCAACTGAGAAAGGTGATATACATGGAAGTATAAAATCTGTTCCCCTCTAGACTAATGTGGCAAATAAACTATACATGTGTTAAATTAATTTCCCATCTGAAATATCTACAGATCCATGTGAAAGACATCCCAAAGTTCAAAGGGCTAAGATCTAGAACCCTAAAATGTGTTTCTCTATTATTTAAAATTCACTCTATCTACAGCCAAATTGCATTTTTATGTTTAAGTAAACTTCCTTACTAATAAGAAAAGAAAGAGTAAAGTGAGAAAGTATTCAAAACAGCAAGAAAGGGAAAGAAAGAAAGAGACAAAGGGAGGGAGAAGAGAGTTTAACATAACGGCAAGAATAACACAAAGTAATTGAAACCATCGCTGGCACTATTGACAACACTGTTCTGATAGAATAATCAAAAAATAAAACCAAGCAAAACTTTCTGATTTTACTAAGAGCATACCTCAAATAGGTATGCCACTTTCGGCATCAGGGACATCATGCTCAGTATAAAGATGCTGCTGCTGCCTTCTTAGAGTTGTTGTTAATGAGGTGATATCTGTGATGGGCTTAACTCAGTACCCACTTAGCACATTATAAGGGCTCAAATTATAAGGTGATGGTGCTGCCTTGGTGATGATGACGATGACTATGAAGATGCCTACTGCAGTGATAGGCCTGGACTAAAACATTAAAAAATCCTAAACCCTGAAAAGATTACTAGCTCCAGAAATATAATTTAACATAATTTGCATTCTTTTAATGAATGTCACAGCACTTATATTTATGTAGCACTTAAAATTGCTTCCTTTTAGATTTTTCTCACTGCAAAATTTGAGGTTTCTTTACGAATGGGATCTTTTCTCATTTGATGGGCAATGGTTTGCAAGCTGTCTCACTACACCCTTAGTTTTCTTCCTGGATAACTGAGCACCACCCCACCTGATGATCGGGAGATACTAAAAATTAAAACCACAGAAAGAAACGTCCTGGTGAATTGCTACTACTACTACAGAAGAGAGCTGCTACATCCTCCTACTAGAGATCCACAGGATTTCCCCAGCTCTGCAGCTCCCTACGCCCCAGTTTACTCATGCAGCTCTGGGGTCTTTTGTGTTTGAATGAATTCTCTTCCTCTCGATTGTGCTGAGCCCTCATTCAACACCATGTCTACTGTTTATGCCACAACAGACTGTATACGTCAGCTGACCAGTGACTCTTGAAGTTTGCTCCCGTATTTTAGCTTCCACGTCTCACTTAGACTTTCCCTAACGAAGACCTGGGAGGCCTACGCTGGGCACATGGACTGACTTGCTTTGTTGGCTTCTGGCTTTTGACTCGTTTTCTTGGCTCTTATAAGGTCACTTCCCTTTGGTGCAACATCATCTCTACTGCTAAGCCACAAGTGAGAAATCACATTAAATGACCAACATAGATTACCTGGAGTTAAATCCACGAAAACAGCCAGGCTTACCATCTGGAACCTGCCCTATCGCTACGCAGCTCTTCTGAGTTGAAGAGATGCGTAGCAGACATGACTCCAGCAAGATCCAAGAAATAGAACATGAAACGTGATCTGACTGGAGGGATACCTGTGAACTGAAGATTCTTACCTTTAACTCTCACACTTCCCTATGCCCAATACAACCCTAGAGAATGCCTTTCTGTCTGTCTGTATTGCTTTTGCTTAAAACACATACCACGCATATGTACATATAGGATGCAAACATATCTTTATACACGGTTGTCTCTTGGTATCCATAAAACATTGATTGGTTCCAGGACCCTCAAAGATATTAAAATCTGTGAATGCCCAAGTCCTCATATAAAACAGTATAATATACATATATAACCTACATACATCCTCCTATACTTTATAAATCATCTCTAGATTATGGATCATATCTAATAAAATGAAAATTTTAAAAATCTTTCTTTTGTACTGGGAATTAAAGTCAGGACCTTGCACTTGCCAGGCAGGTACTGTACCACTGAGCTGTATCCCTGGCCCAAAAATTCTAAATAAATCATAAATAGATTATGTTATCTACAAATAATGACAAGAAGACAAGGTCTGTACATGTTCACACAGACGCTTTTTATTAATGTTGTAAATCTGTGTTTGGCTTAGTCCATAGATATGGATCCACAGAGATGAGTGACTGCATCAGTAACTGTACGATTACATACTGTTTATAAAATTTGTAATTTTTGTGGTCTTGACAGAAATCAGTTTGTGGGGTTTTACTGTAATTAAAATGACTGCATCTGATATTTTGTACTTTGTGAATTTTATTTCACTTTTTCATTATGTTTTTTTATTGCCATATATTTACAGTATATAACAATTCCATTTTGAGGGGATTAGTACAGACATATGTTAGTATTGAATACTTTAGTATTAAATACTTTTTAACATTGAATACTTCAGTATTTTTCCTCGACTATTTTGGATACATATGTATACAAAAGGTAGTATCCTACTGTGCTCCCTGCTTTCAAATATGCTTTTATATCTGATGTATTATAAATATGTTCATACATCAAAAAATACCGTAGTGGGATTTATAGGCTAAAAAGGAAACACTTTGCTATACTTCAAAGCAATAGTGACAAATGTAGCATGGTACAGGATTGAATGACCCAGATTAGAGGACACAGAAACATCCAAGACACATTCAGCTTTGACAACAGGGCCAAAAGCGTATATTAGGGGAAAGAGACCCCATTTAAACTGGGTTGGGAAAATTGGATGACTGCAGAATATTGAAACTGGGCCCATATCATTCACTGTGTACTGAGTTAAAGTTGAAATAGATCAATGATTTAAACATTAAAGCAGAAACACGAAACCTACTAAAAGATAAAACAGGTAAAACGCTTGAAGCCATAGGTGTAGGAAAGGTTTTTCTATAAAGATCACAATAGCACAAGAAATAACAGCAAAAATCAACAAAAGGATTATACCAGACTAAAAAGCTCCTGTACAGCAAAAGAATCAATTAATAGAGTGAAGAGACAACACAGGGAATGGGGAAAAATTCTGCTAGCTATTTCTCAGACGGAGGACTATATCTAGAAAACATTAAAAACTCAAAGAAAATTAGCTCACCTAAAATTAAAGGCTCAGTCAAACATGGGCAGGTGAAATGAACAGATATTTCACAGAGGAGGAAGTACAAATGGGCAACAAATGTATCAAAAAATGTTCAACATCTCTGGCCGTTAAAGAGATGCAAAGTAGAACAACACTAAGATTCCATTATACACCATAAAGAATGGCTATCATCAAGAAATCAAAAAATTGCAAATGCTAGTGAGGCTATGATGAAACATGAACCTTCCTACATTGTTGGTGAGGGCTAGAACAGCCATTAGGGACATGAAAATGGGGATTTTTCAAAGAATTAGAGTTAGATATTCTGTATGAGCCAGGCATCCCTCTTCTAGTTATCTTCTGCAAAGAGGTCAAGACATTATACTACACAAATACTTGCATAGCAATGTTTATAGCAGCACAACTCATAATAGCTAAATCCATGAGGCAGCCTTTATCCCCATCAACAGAGAACTCAATAAAGAAAATGCAGTATGTATAATGGAATGATACCTCGTTATAAAAGAAGGAAAAACTTGAGACATAAATAGAAAAAGAGGACACTACTGGAAAATATAATGTTGAGTCAAATAAATCAGACACATAATCTGGAATGCTGTCTGGTATCCCTTACTCAGTTGAGTAAGGCAAAGTAGAAGCTAAAAGAAAAATAAAGGAAGGCTAGAAGGAGACAAGGAAATTGATCTTTTGCACAGGGGAAGGGCTCTAGGGGACCAAGGGGTGGGGGAGAGGGAGAAGGGATGAGAAATAATTAGAGTGAAGATATGCCAGGGACAGGATCCTAAGAAATTCAGTGAATATAGAACTAAGACTAATAATATCAACAAAATGAAAAGGAGAAAGAGGGAATTAGAGGAGGGAAGGAGAAGAAGGAAAGAGGATTGAAAAAAGAAAGAAGCTGTATTATGTACATGTACCAGCTCCCTAAGATGACTGTAAAATGAGTACACTGCAAACATGTTAGTTAAAAAAAAAAAAAAAAAAACCTCTGGTCTACGTGATGTCTAACTTGTCACCTCTTATCAGGTCTCCCATTTCTGATAGTGGCCTTAAACATATACTCCTTGTATCCCTGCAACTTTGCTAACAGCTTGAAGCCTTAGGGGTAAGTTCATTGACTCGCAACAGACTTGACAGAATCTGTAACATTCATAAGAGCCCAGAAATAGGAAATTTTCTCTCCTACAATGAAATACTAAAGAAGAAATACCATTATAAAAATATCATTATAGAATAGCGACCACTGATTTCATTGAGAGGTGGAAGTTTAGCTAGCATTTGATTTAAGAAAAGCAATACAACAATCCTTCAAGGACGGAAGATAGATGGACCAAGCAAGAAGAGAAGTAGACTCGGAAGTATGACACTACACAGTCAACAGGACAACTCACTGGAACCACAGGTCTGCTCAAGAGTCTTTCAGTCCCAGTACTGAAAGGTAAATAAGAAGGACAGTCATTAACTAATTTACAAATTTGTATTTCCAAACAGTTTGAACCAGCTATCAAATGCCTATGGGTCACATGCCTCACATGTTAATCTTATGTCTCCATTGCGGGGAAACTGTAAACAAAGCCTTGCTCCTCCGACATACACTTGTCTGTCTATGTCCTCTCCTAAACTTACCATTTATTTCAGCGATCAACTGAATTCTGAGAAATCAGCCTGGTATGTAATCAGGAGACATACTTTGGTTGATATTTTGCAACTTATTGTTTTCTGAGACATGAAAAAAGAGGAGTTCCCAATCAGTGAACTTTCAGAGTTTAAATTTTACCTGGTTTCTCCCATTGTAGCTGTAAGCAAATTCTTTAATAGCTATGAGCCTCACTGTCTTCATATATGAAGTCCTAGAGTGCATAGTTTGAAGTATATCTGTGAGAATTTAATAATTTAATAATCTAGGTGAATGTATGGCTAAGAGACTTACCGACACTAAAAAACACATAGTAGTAATTTTTTTACTACTTTTGCTATAAAGTAATGTAGGTTTTTCTCTCTAGGATAATTCACAACAAATATTGTAATAGATTATATTATAGTGATGTTTATGCAGAGTATGATGGTTTATTTCACTTATTGCTAAATATCTAAGAGTTTCTAAGATATTTTGAACAAGTACATCCACATATGTTAGTATATTTGAACATTTATTCTTTCTCTGTGTCAGAGCACTGCTTCAGTTGTTGCTTAATTTTCCTTTATCCCCCATTATAACTAAAATTAAGGTGATAGGGTGATCAATCATAATAAAAATTACTGGAACTGCATAAAGGGAAGGAAAGGCATTGAAAAAGGGAATTAAGATGTATTATGCAGATGGACCAACCCCCCAGAAGGAATATAAACACTATGTACTGCAAATGTGTACTAAGAAAAACTAAGATGAAAGGAACCCACATTTATGAAGCATTAATGTGCCAGCCACTTATTACAACCAATACATTATCGAACATTTGGCATAACTTTTTTTTTTTTTTTTTGGCGGTACTGGGGATCGAACTCAAGACCCTGCGCTTGCTAGGCAGGCACTTATTCCACTGAGCTATATCCCCAGCCCCTTGGCATAACCTTCTGAATTGGGCCTTGGTCACCATTTTCATTTTGTAGGTCCCAAGGTGGGTGGGATCTAGAAAGGTTAATGAACACTTGCTACTTTACATCTTCCAAAGGTGGTGCACTGAGTAGTCAATAAATACAAGTGGATATTTACTTATTTACTCATCTCCTCATTTTTTTTAGAAAACCATAGAGAAGAAAAAAATTTTTAAAAAGATCTGTTTTACTTTCAGATCATAACACATGTCGTATGCCCACATCCTTCACCTCTGTTAGAGGCAATGGTATATAACCTTTTTCTATTTAGAATGACTATGGGTTTAGCACTATGTCTCTTGTTCTATTTCTGTATCCAGTTCAGCCTTGGGAAGCAGAGGTCAACTCTGAAGCTTGGAGTTCTGGTATTTCCCCAGGGAAGAAGCACTCACTGAAACAATCTTTTAGGCAAGAGTCTTTTTTTTTTTTTTGTACCAGGAATCAAACTCAGGACCTTGCACTTCCCACGCAGGCACTGTGCCACTGAGCTATATCCCCAGGCCCTAAGCAAGTCTTAAATTTCACTCATATGGGTATATTTTTGTACATGCACTTTTTAGAGCTGATGATTAAAAGTTAAATTTTATCAACATGTGAGTTTTCTTTCTGACCACCAAAGAATCAAGTACAGAAAAGTAGTTATGAGGAATTCAAAGTTTTGCAGTATCAGTAAATCTGCCACCATAGTTACTTAGGAATTAGGTTTGAGCGTTCAGGGGAATGACTACGTTTACTGAACTATTTGAACCCAATTATAGAAAATCTCCTAGTAAGCACAGCCAGAAATATCGTCACAGGGAAAAAGTAAATAAAATAATGAGGTACCTCTTTGCTGACTGGTAGTAACTAAAGAAAACAACCTCAAAGGGTGCAGGCACACTAGCAGTATTTTCAGCCAATAATCTAAAATTGTTTTGCACACAAAAATCCCACCAGTTGCCCTACTCTGCCAGAGTTCTATTGTCCACATCTCCCCAGGAGGGAAATGGTCTCTTCCTGGACAGGCACATCAAGCCCTGATCTATATACACTGTTCACTTATTAAATTCTGAGGTGTTTAGGAAGGATAAATGATCACTAGAGAAATGCAGTGTCTTTCAAAGCCATTTGTAACATTTGTCACAGGGGTTAACTGTGACTACTCAGACAGAGATTTAAGAGGAAAGAAGGAGAGAAAAAGGAAATAAATACCTAGAGTCCATTAGGAATCAGGCCAGGCATTCGGAATCTTACACATATATCTTCAGTGAAACAAGTACTATGATCCATTTATACATCAATTTTACCAACAATGACAAAGACTCATAGATATAAAGTAATAACTAAAGAAACGTCAACTGGCAAATGCTAGAACCAACACTGGAAGAGTCACCCCTTGACTTTGACATCCATTACTCTTATGTCATGCGGGGAAATCAAAACATGAATGCTTACCTGCAAGGTAACTTTAAAGTAATTGGCCATGTATCAAGAGAGAGGTGCAAGAATGCAAGATACAAAAGTGAACTCTGAGCCTCAGGCTGGTGTGAAAGGGCCAACCCCTGAAAAGAAGTGGGAAGCATATGACTACCTGAAGGAGCTGGCAGATGGCGAATGGCCTGGGGTAGAAGCGGCTGAATCAGAATGATTAAAGGGAAACCAGCAGCCAGAACAGTTCATCCTGTCCTGATGAATATGGAAACTAAAACTATATCCTAGAACTTTTTTTGAACAAGTGAGGGCTAAGAGAATTCCAGCAATTGCTAGGCCAGGTTCCTCAACCATGGAGAACATGCAGGTAGTCAAGACAGAACATGGCGGAGCTCAGACTCTGCTTGCTGTTCCATCGCCCTGTAGCTGTAGGATCACCACCTCACTGCTTGGAATTTGTACCTCTCCATGCTAAAGGAGATATCAGAATCTATTCCTCAAGGGTTAGCTGCTCAGTTACACACACAGTTGCATCAAATGCATCTAATATATGGCAATGATGTTAATGACATTGTTAGCTGTGGTTGTGGGATACAAATATCAATAACTCCTATAAAAGTAAAATGTGCTAGGAAAAATGGAGTCATACATGAATAAATAAGCATGCCACCATGCCACTTTCTGGTGGCATAAGATTTCTGTAAATGTGGTGGGTCTAATCTTTTTTTTTTTTTTTCTTTTAGTACCAGGAATCAAATTTAGGAACTTGAGCTTGCCTGGCTGTGCTGTGCTGCTGAGCTATATCTATAGCAGGTGGGTCTAATCTTAACTGCATATGAGAATCGTTTAAAAAATTTGTAAAGTGAGGATGTGAAATGATTCTATCCATCCACTTCTCAGAAATTATGATTTAATTATTCTGGAAAAATGTTCAAGAATGCCTAGCTTTAAAAACTGTATGCAGCAAGCATTGAGAATCAGCACTTACCAGGACAACTCTGTGCAGGGGTGACTTTACCTTAAGGCTTCTTAGTCCCTGGTGACCCTACTTTGCCAGAGGTAAGGGGTGACGTGAAAAGCTATCTCTGTATGAACTTGAGCTTTGCCATTGGCCACTGGTAGAACAAAAATCAAGCACAGTCATAGTCGCACAGGCACAGAATTTGGTTTCCTTTTTAATAATAATCAGTGACTGCATTTCTAACCTATGTTTAGACCCATGATAAAAAGTACCATTTCAGAGTAGCTATTTTTACAAATCACATTCCATTATTCCAAAGAAACCAACAGTTTACTGGAAGAAATATGATCTTCGGAGTCACAAGATAAAGTTTTACATTTATTTAGTTAGTTGTTCAATCGTTTCCATTTTGTCAAATTCTAAGATATATGGCTGTTCCAGCTTGAACAGTTTTGCTACTTGGAATTCCTCCAGGAAATTGCAATTATTGAGTCTAGAGTCTAGTGAGCTTTGAGTATCACTAACAATCAGACTCCAGACTGCAACCAAGAAGGAATGTATTTACCATCATGTGCTTCTGCAATTTACCAGTACTAGAGTAGGATGTTCACTTCTGCAACCAGAATGGGGTGTGATCTAAGACTTCTGATGGAAGGAGATACGCTTTAATTTTTAACTGCTGTTATTTTCACTTTTTAAAGAATAATGGTGTTACATTTTGAATAATTCATGAATCTAATGTGAAGTGGAGGATAGAGGAAATTCTAAATGAGTCTCTGAAATGGTCAATGGCCCAGTTTTTTATTTTTATTTGGGTTAAAAATTACCTACTGCTTAGGTTTATAAGAAAACTAAATGTGAAAGGGTACGTAAAGCATTTAGCAGAATACATGACCAAAACTCATAGTAATTATTATAAGCTTATACTTTCTTTTCTAAAAACACTGAAATGTTTAATTTTTAAACTTAACTCAAATACAGGCAGAAGGCTAAGAGAAAGGAAGCAACCTGAGGGCACTAACACTAAATGTATTTTCAGTATAAAATAGTGAAATAAAATTCAGCCTCGTCTCTGATGATGCCACTACAAAGTCATGCAAAGTGCTCAATCTGAATCCATCCTATTCGTAATTTGCATTCATTCATGTAGAATTTGTTACTTCAGCTCCCTCCCTGAAAATACATGCAGCATGTCAAGGACAGGGTTGTACAGGATCTCTTGAATGAGTTGAGAGACATACCAAGCAATCATGACTACAGAGTACAAAAATAGCAACAAAGGGGAATGGAACATAACGAGAGAAAATGGTTATCGAGGAGCTGTGCAAAAAAGAATATTTTGCAGAGATAGTCACCTCTCTGAGGATTTGAAGAATTAATAGAAGTCCATCAAGAAGAAAGGGCTGGGCCAAAATGTTAGGTGAAACAAATGTTTATCAAGCCTCATTCTCACCCAAAAATGGTGTAAAGGTCTCTGATGATTTCTATAATTACTCCTATAATCATATGCTATAATATATATTATATTATAATGTATACTATGATATCGGTTTCAAAGTTTATGCTCCCACCATGAAGAAGCAGCTCTGCATTAGGCCTTGTGAGCTGTTTTCATCCAAGCCAGGGCATAGTACTTGCCTATCCTTCACTACATGAGAACATGTTTATTAAAAGCCTGATAGGTGTCAAGAACTAGGAGCTAGGCATGCCTCCAAGAAATGAGAAGCATATCCTGCCTTTGTGGATATTGAAATCTAGTTGAAACTTCAGATATTTAACAAGCACTGAGGATTTGGGAAACCACAAGATATTGGTGGTGATGAGCAGGAAATGTTGTTGTGCCTGATTTCTTTGTACCTCAAAAATGGAAATAATGGTTATTGTCTTAACTAATTTCTAGGAGGATTCCCAGTGTAAGTTGTAATAACACTTTGAGACTATAAAAAATGTACACAAGTGTGAGGTGCAATTATTACTCTCCTTGTTATATAACTAACTGAATTATTTAAAATAGCCAACAATTTAAATTTTCTTCTAAACATACATATATATTTATCAATGGAAATTATGTCTTAAAATAATTCTGCCCACATGAAATATTTAGTGATAACCATGTATAAGAGGTCAGTATAATGGTTGTGCTTCATATTATGTAATTACGTGCTTTTAAAACAAAAAAGTCACCTATTAAATCACTCAGCCGCTCTTGCAAAGACTGAGGACACCATCTAAAGACCCTACTTATGTTCAGAAGACTACAGGGCTGTCAGAACTTTTACCATTAAAGTGCGAGAAGAAAACCAATGCCAGCAAACACTGCTGCAGATTCTGCTTTGAAGCTTCCTTTAAATGGAAAAGAGGGAGCAGAGCTTGAGCCAGCAGATCCTGCAGCCAGGCTGCTGGAGTCCTCAGCTTACTAATAGTACTTGACTGCATGACCTTGGCCTTAAATTGCCTGTTCTCATCTCTGCTGAGATCTATCGTGTGTGTGATAGCAGTATACTCTTTGAAGTTTTGGGAAGGAGTAATGAGTTCATATACATAAAGCTTTTAGAGTAGCGCCCTGTGTGTACCAAGTTCATACTGTGTATTATCTATTATTACAACTGTTAACTTCCATGATTACTTTTAAATGTATATCTTGTCTACTGGGAGAAAATGGAACTAACTGAGCGCTCTCTGATAGTTCTTTCTTCTAGGAATTGCCTGATGGCTGCATGAAATACAGCCAGATTCAGCTAACTTGTCTTTTCAACCTATTAAAAGTAACAGGTCAGTCAAATTCAAATTCTTCTTTCCCTGGAGGAAAAAAAGAACCTCTTTCTCATATAACCATAATAATTCATTTGTACAAAGTCCCTACCAGGTATTCTCCAGTGTCTTTTTCCATTTGAGTTTGCCTGTCTAAAGAATAGAAGTACTAAACATACTTAGATTAATAAATCTCTACACTATGGCTGAAATTTCTCATCAAAAAGGCAATTTCAAAATTTTTATTAAATCCACATTCCCATTCATTATGATTTCCGCTGTATAAAAGGTCAGGGTTAGAACAATTTGGGTTATAGAGAGAAATATATGGAATTCCAATCTTTTTGCAAATCTAATACAAGTGGAGACTCGTGCATCATTTTATTGCTTTTTTAATTCTTTGCAATGCCATCGTAATGCTCTGTGAACAATATTTGAGATCCCTACCCAGAGTTCACTTTGGCTGAATGGACTGATAGCGTTACAAAGTCCCATGAAGAAGTGCTACAAATGCAAACTCTTGAAATTAAAGGAAAGGAAAGAAATGTTAGCCACATCATTTATTTTCTCATAGATTATCTTTCCAAGTGTAGAACAGGAGGGACAATTTTTATGCTGACCTTGGAAAAGTACTGCAGCAAACTGTATGAGAAACATGTATTTGGAAATCTTGAAACCAGCATACTTGGAGAATGTAAAAATAACATTTTGGAGAAAGCCAAAAGCTTTATATATGAGTAAATTCTAAACCTTCAGGCACCTCCCAGCCTGAATTTTAAATTGTGGTGTTTAAGTTTCTTAGGCTATTGATCCTATTTCTAAGCTCTCAAAAATTTTAAATTCCTCTTAAATTTTGGAATAGGCCACATCATCGTAAAAAAGTATTTATTAAAAAGGAACTGGACTGATGACGATGGTGTAATGTCTCAAGAGAAAGTCACGTGAAGATTCTTATCTCCTGCGGTAAGAATCACATGTGAAGGTGCAGATGATGTCAAGATCTATTTTTACTTCTCTCTCTCGCTCTCTCTCTCTCTCTCTCTTTTGCTAACGTGAGGTTTCAAGGTCCTTCCCTACTACTCTTTGATAGGGAATTCACCCATGGAGCTAGGTTACTCAGAAGTGTCATAATGCAGAGCAAGGGCAAAATGCAATTTGTTGGCCAAATCCTACTTATCTCCTATTTTTGTAAAGATGTTTCTGGAACGTAGTCATGTCATTTGCTTATTTCTTGTCCGTAATTTCATTTGTGCTACAACAACAGAGTTGAGTACTTGCATCAAGGCCTTCTGGCCTGCAAAGTAAAATAGATCTACTACCTGACAGGTAACAGAAAAAGTTTGCTAATCTTTAGTATGGAGGAAAAGGCAGCTGGTTAAGAAGAGGGAAAGGAAATGTTTTCACCAAGTTGTTATCTCATCTGTTAATCACAGTCGTCATCATAAATCTATATTCTCCTTTTATGAATAATTTTGTATGTATTTACATGTTATTTTTCAAACTAGATTATTGTTTCTAAAGCTAAATATCAAAGTTAATTCTATCCTTCAAGACCCTATCCAAGACCTTCAGCTCTAATTCCGTAAAGCCTCTGTTATTACTGTCAAATGATTCAGACTCTTCTATGTCCCACTTACATTTATTCCTTTACTAGAGAGCATTTCTCTTATTCACTGATTGCCATGTCTGCACTGTACAGTAGCCTATAATCCGCTGCAAGTTAAACGCGGTGCCTGAGTACGACTCAGCCGTAAAGAAGGATAAGTTTGAGTCACGTGTAAGAAAATGACCGCACCTTGAGACCATAATGCTGTGTAAAAAAGCCAGACACTTAGGTTAAGTATCACGTGGTTCCTGCTATATGAGAAACCCAAGACACAAATAATTTAAGCAGCAAAATAAAAGAGAAATCACAGAAAACAGGGAAGGAGATGTTACGGAAGTGGAAAGGGGATCTGAGGAAGGGAGCGAAGGGGTGCGCGCAGAAGACATGGTAAAGATGTGAAACGTATGTGAACCCGCTCCTGTGCAGAGCAGTCACTGCTACTCACAACTTCATCTATTTTTCAACCCACATTATCTCATATTTCTAATTAGTTCCCTTAGCTTTATTCTTACGTCGCCTTCCCGTATTATATGAAGATTTCTAAAATGATTTAAAATATTCTTTAAATGAGGGAGGACTATGTATTTATATACATTCATACATACACAAAGAACATGCAAGTAGTTCTTTGTGGAACATATCTAATTTCATAGTTAATTAGTATTGTGTTTTACTTTTATTTTAAAATATTAATACTCATTTCATATGAATATTAAAAATATTCAAGGTATATACTTCATAGGGATGTAAATATATATAACATTTAATTTGTTGATGTATTTTAAGTAAGAGTCTGAAACAGCACTCTATTTACAGTCCTTCTAAAGAACTTGCAATTTTGATGTATTAGTAGTCAGCAGAAATATTAATTTGCCAGTAATCTTAGGAAAGTGGTGATTCTGATTCCTGGCATGGGGTGAATACTTACAAAGGCCTTGCCTCAGCAGTTCCAGGTCGAATGATAATTAGAACAGACATAATGACGGGGGGGGGGGAGCACAAAGACACTGTGTTCCTATACAAATCCATAGAGTAATTAAAATATAGTCATAGTTTTCAGTAATGACAGCTCTTGGCCAAGGAGTGTCTTGGGCTGAGAAGTGGAGATTTCTAAATTCAGATCCAGCCTTACCAAACAAATTGCTTCAGGCAGTTTATATGCAACTTTGTGCTTACAGCACGTAATAATGTCCCTTAAACTCTGGGTTTGAGAAAGTTTAATGATTCATAAGTGTTTAATAGAGATAAGGAAGTCTAAACATAGATGAAGTCTACCAAACCATAGCAAGACCTTGTCATTTTTCTGTGGGATAAATTACATATGCTTTCCTTTCCTTACTTTAAAAAGTACCACAATCAGCCAGGCATGGTGGCGCACACCTGTAATCCCAGCAATCAGGAGGCTGAGGCAGGAGGATCATTACAAGTTGGAGGCCAGCCTGGGTTACGAAGTGAGCTCAAGGCCAGCCTGAACTGCATAGCGTGACTGCATAGTGAGACCCTGAACTGCATAGCAAGAAACTTTTTAAAAACTTTCTCAAAAAAATAAAAGAGGTACCAGGGTACAAGTCTTGAATCTGAATTTCAAGTAAAGCTCTACCATATTCTGGCCCTAGAACTTTGGGAAACACCACGAGTTTCCTTATACACAAATAAGGGTAAGGACATATATGTTGCAAGGGGGTTGAGAGGATTAAATGAGGTAAACTATAAGAAGCACTTGGTACAAACATTAACATGACTGTGTAAAAAGGAAAATGAAAGAAGGAATAAGCTGCACAACGAAGCCAAGTGAAATGGTGAAATTGCTTTGGAATACCTGTAATATGGAAACTTAGCCGGGCTGAACTATGTTTCCCAGAATTCCATCTCTCACATGCTTCCAGTCAGCATGAGCCACAAGAGAGATTTCTGTAGGAGACAGGGCGCGAGGGGTGAGGCTGCTGCTTTGAAACACATATACTGGTCTTTAGCTGCTAGTTGACTTTATATGCACACAAAGTGGTTAGGCCAAAGCATTCAAAGCTCTAACATAACTTTGTGGTTAGTAGTATTTTGGAAATTTCTCAAAATGCTGGAGAGGGTTAATATGGCCCCTGGCTACTTCACTGAAGCAAATTACTGTATGTGGACATTGTGAAGGAGAAAAGCGAAAGACTTTTAAAATGTCTGACAGAGAGTCAGGGCTGAAAGGTGTTCTGAGTGTTGTTTGAAAGTTCTAAATTTCAGACAAAACTAAAAATACAGCACTGGAGCTTCACTCCTTCTTTCCCATCCTCTAGATTCTACTGTCTTCCTTATAACACATGGTCTTCCTTCTCTCTGGAGAAACTTCAAGCTTTCCCATTACAGAAGATATTATTCATGGGCACTAAAATATGCTCACAACTCTGTTCTGCATTTTTAAAATGTTATCTCTCCAACTGCTACTATCTCTCCTTCCTCCTGTTTACGGCCAAACTTCTCAAACACACTTATCTGTGTTCTCCATTTCGGCACCGCTACCCACTCACCTACTGCAGACTGGTTTCTATCATTTGCCTTGAAGCTACTGGAGATCTCCAGGTCCTTTATAACTAAATTCAATAAATAGTTTTATTATATCCTTAGCAATATAATATGAAAAACTCAGAATTACCTGGCCCTTCAAATATTCCAGAGTGAACTCACATCCTTCTCCCTAAACCTGGTCTTTTCCCAGTTTTCCCTCTCAGTGAATGAATGAGAAACCTTGACAATTTCTTCCTCTCGTCCCTACACATGCATCAGTCACCACATCCTGGTGGATCTAACTCCAAACTATGCTTTAATTTCAGCTACATCTTTCTGGCTCCAATGATATCACTTCACTCAAGTAATAATTACAGCTTTTAACTCTTCGTCTCCTTCCCGTTAGTCTTCCTGCCCTCTCAGGCATCCAGCGGGCTAGGTTGGGAGACTTGAAGGTAGGAAAGAAGAAAGAGATAAAAGAAGAAAAAGAGAAGGGTGGCAGGAAGGGAGAGAAGGAGGAACAGCAAAATCTATTGTTTCAAATACTTGGGCTCTGCAGTGGACATTAGTCAACATCCTGCAAGATGCTGTTCTATGAATCACATTCCTCCTGCTCTAGACTATGTAATTGACCTCTCTTTCAAACTAGTTTCCATAGAGCACCCAGAGTTTTATGAAATGTAGATCTCATAGATCTTAATAATTTCCAAATGGTGATCACTGCTTTTTGAGTAAAATCTCAAATCCTTAATGTGCAGTTCAAGTTCATATGTGATCTACTTCTCCTTTTGTCTCGTTTCTTTTCAGCTCTCTGCTCTGTTGCCGCCCTGGCTGCACTGCACCTCGGCTGCGAAGCTCGCGGGGCTGGTTCCTCCTTTTACAGCAGGATCCCCTACAAAGTCATCAGTTTGCCCATCCACCTCCCACTGGACTTTAGCTGTGGGATTCAACTTTTGTTAGCTCTTTCTTGGCCTCTCTGACCAATCAGATGCTTCTTATAAGACCCTTTAACATTCGTCCTAGTCCTTTGTTGTTTTTATCACAATCCTAACCAAATAATTAAATTTTCCAATGTAATTTCTAGAAGGGCAGCACCTCTGTCTGGCTTGTTCTAGCACAATATAAATTCTCGGTAGATTTTTGAATGAATGAAGTTTCTGGTTCAATCATTATTCTGCTCTCACAAAACTACTTAAATATAATTTTTAATAGCTGAGTAAAAGATAATATCAAATAAAATCCAAAATATATAAATGTGCCTAAATGGAAGATTTTAATAGCGAGCTCCTTGCCCAATGCATTGTAGGTATTCAGGATATATTTGTATACTGGACTAAAGGTGTACTGGACTACTACTCACTCATAAACTTTTAGTAATTACACTGCATTAGGAAATTTTGACTCAATTATACTTGCTTGCATATTGGTCTTTTTATATTCATCCTGTATTTAAATTCTCTAATTTTGAAAAGAAAATGCAATTTTTTTCCTCAAAACATTTTCTTCTTGAAATGAGGGTGAGGAAAATGATAGTTTCTGAAAATATGAAGAAAGATTTTTAATTAATGAGAATAAACTGGGGCTGGGGATATAGCTCAGTGGAATAAGCGCCTGCCTAGCAAGCGCAGGATCCTGAGTTCGATCCCCAGTACCGCAAAAAAAAAAAAAAAAAAGAGAATAAACTATGAAAAATTGCTTGCGTGAACATATTGGAAGTGTTGTCTTTAGAAGGAAAAGAGCCAAAACTTAAAATCCAGACCTTGGAACCAACTGTCACCTGCATTTATCACACAGTGTCTTGTCACTCACCCTTGGGGCCCAGGGCAGCCTCAAGACCCACAGCGTGTACCTCACTGCCAGGGCTCTCTGGAGAGTTCTGGTCTACCAACTTCACTGAAGCCTGTGGTTATACAGCTGGGCTCAGTACATTGGTATGAGTCAAATGGTGCCTTACTTGCCTTGCTTCTGGGCAAAAATTTGAGACATCTACACTGTAGCAGGCATGAATTACACCCAGTGCAAGGTAAGGTCTTATGAGATTGAGTGGTAAATACACAAGCCCTATTATACTTCCAAGCATATTGCCACCTATAGCAAGTAACATTATATATACAGTATGAGTATTAGCAAGAGCTTCTGGCAGCAGAGAACTTGGGAAGCTTCTCAGAGATGGTGGTAGTTGAGTAGGATTTGAAGGAAAAGTAAGGGAGCCCAGTAACAGGGAAACGACAGGAGACCAGAAATGGTGAAAGAACTTGTGTATAGAAACAAGCAACGTCAACTATTGGTATAGATGATGTGATTTTTGTCTCTATTCACCACCAAATTCATATGTTGCATTTTAACACACAAGATGATGCTCTGCGACGGTGGGGGTCTTTGGAAGTGCTAGCTCATGAAGGCTACCCACAGGAAAGGTGTTAGTGCCCTTATAATGTAGGTCCCATTAGCTGCCTAGCCCCTTCTCCCATGTGAAGACATAGGAAAAGGTGCCATCTATTGTAGCAGCTGATTGTTTATGTCAACTTGAGAAGTTTAGAAGCTTAACTAAGCTTGGCTCAGCAATTGGCTCAGCAATTCTACACCCTAGGGTATAGAGGAGCCACCTTAGGGTGGATCACCACCTCGATGATATAAAAGGGAAACGAGGGAGGACAGAGAGGAGCTCCAGCCTTCACCTGCTGCTTAAACGTTGTCTCCTGCCTTCTAGTGCAGACTCTTCGGCTTCCGCCTTGGATCCTTCAGCCTTCCGGTACAGACTCATCAGCCTTCCGTCGCAGACCCATCGGTCCCCCGATTTGGATTTGCACAGAACACTGAAGTGAGCTCCAGACCCTGGACTGATTCCTTTGGTCTCCAGTGTGCAGACACCCTCTGCAGGCTTCCTCATGCAATTCTGTGGCTGACCATTGTAAGCCAATCTTGTAATTTCTTACACCTCTGTACATCTTGTGTTATGTCTGTTCCTCTAGTAAAACCCCGACTGATACATCTATGAACTAGAGGCCCTCACTAGTCACCAAATCTGTCAGTGCCTTCATCTTAGATTTCAAGCCTGGACAACCCTAAGAAATAAATTTCTGTTGTTCATCAGCTGCCCGGTTTATGGTATTTTGTCTTGGCAGCCTGAATGGAGTAAGATGAATACGGAGGTTAGTGTTAGAGGGTCACTAGCTTACGTGGTGCACAGAAAGAGGTGGGAAGAAGAAACAGAAACCAAAATCATAAAGGGCTTTCTTCAAAAAGCCCCTACGTTTCTGACACAGACGTAAAAGTCATAGGGAGAGTTAGAAGGAGTAGAGCACCCTGAAGAGACAGCGTGATTTTTACCCTAACTGCACAGCATCTTGTACAGTGTCCAAAGATAGTTATTGCTCAGTACACATTTACTGGCCTTTTTTTTTTTTTTTTTTTTGAGACAGGATCTTACTATGAAGTTCAGACTGGCCCTGAGCTCACTTTGTAACCCAGGCTGATCTTGCACTCACGACGATTCTCCTGCCTCAGTCCCCGAGTGCTGGGATTATAGTCGTGCGACACCACGCCCGGCTAAATACTGGACATTATTTCTGAATGAGGTTGCTTAGAAGCCTGCAGAATTAGGGTACCTCCAGGGAAACAGTTCCTGCCATTTCCAAAGACAGGGATCATCCTCACCCTGAAGACCTGGCAGTGAGGACAGAGCGGGACCACAGACAAGGTCCTTCACTGAATCAGAAGGAAAGGGAAGGGCAAAAGCACCTAAAATACATATTTAAGACTCAACACTTTTCTAGGGACAGTTATTTCTATCTCCATATGTCCATTTCCATAGCAGCAAAGCAGAAGTGCCATGAATGCACATCAAATTCAGTGTTTGCTGGGCACTGCAGTGCTTGGATGTACTGTTAATCACTCCCGAATATCTTCTGAGCGCTCACCATATGTCGGGCAGTATTCTAAGCCTCTCAGATATATACGGTCTGTGCTGTGGAGTTTACATGCTAGCAAGAAAACAAGATACAATATAAAAATATTGTATAGCACCCTCCCAATCTGAGAAGCAGCAGGTCACAGTTGTGTAGGACATGTTCTTTAAATAAAATAATTTGACCTTGAATTCTTACTTTACTGCTTAATGTCGATGCGCTTTATATAAGTTATATAACTGCTCTGTGCCTGATCCTCCTACTATAAATTAAATCTTACAAAGTTTACCTAGGTCTTTGGATTATACTGAAGATTATGTGCATTAACAGGTATAAAGAGCTTAGAAGAGAGTTTGGAAATTAGTAAATGCTATTAGTAAATGCTACTAATATTTTTATGAAAATTATCATTATTAATAAATACTGTGGAGAAAACTCATGCAGGCTGAAGGAGTAGAAGCTCAGACAGTGCCAGACTAGGGGACAGGAAGAGGTAACTTAGATAAAGGATCAGACACAGTATTTCTCAGGAGATGACAGTTCAAGAAGACACAGATGAGATGCGGGAGAGAGTCACGGGAGCAGTTGCAGGGAGGCGTCCCAGCCTAAGACCAGCGGTCAGAAAGGCCTAGGACTGCTGGGGAGCCGCCTTGCCTTCACTGATCGAGGAGCGGTAAGAGCGCCCGTGACTGGGAAGGATGGGGTCAGATGTAGCATGGAGATCTGCAGGGAGGTGCGGGCGGAGAGCTGGGCCACGCTGATTCATCCGGAGACGCGTTTGGAAGAATTTTAGGTTTTTTTCCCTGAGATTGGGAGAAAGCCACTGAGGAGCTGCAAGCAGAGACAGCACTGCCCGGATGCCTTTTTCGAAAAGACGCTCCTGGCTACATGCAGATAATGGACAACGCGGAGGTAAAAGAAGCAGTGGGAAATTTCTGCGGTCTCTTCTGTATTTATTTATTTATTTGTACTGGGAATCAAACCCAGGACCTTGTGCGTGCCAGGCAGGCGCTGTGCTGCGGAGTTACGTCCCCAGCTCTGCACATCAGCACGCCAGGCACACGTTATTGTTCCTATTTTACAGTCAACACTATCGGCGCTGGTGACATAATGTCACAAAAGGCACATGGACACTGACTCCAGGCCCACGTGGGCCTCGCTGAACCGTCACAGCTGCGCTGTTACAAGTCCTTACTGCAGCGTTCCCTTTTCCTCACAGCATCTATCTCAGGTGAGCTTCATACTACCCGGGGAAATCACTTATTTCACATCCAAGGGCAATGGGAATACTTTGTCCCCATGGTCCACGTGTGTAGCCCATATAGCAGGTGCTCAGGAATCATCTACTGATAAATAAATATACTGCACTGTTAAAGTAGAATGGAAATTGTTGAACAAACATAATAATAACATTAACAAATAAATTAAATTTGATATAGTATCTGTCAAGCTCTGAGTGTCAAGTTCTGAGTATCTGTGTTTTTCAGTTAAACATTGTTTGTCAATGATTATTAGTGAAAATAAGAAAAAAGTACTTTCTAACCTACCCAAATAATGTCACTTTTTAAAAAATCAGGATAGGAAACAAAACACAGATCTTGCCCAGAATTTTTAATGCGGAGGGGCATTATGTTAGTGACTTTCTACCAACTGCCTATACTGAAGAATTAAGACCATCACATATCCATCTACTTGAAAACAGATAAAAATTAAATAAAAGAAATTGTAAAGATTAGTATTATAACACTGCCGTAATATTAGCAATGACAGTTAGTAGTATTTTCCTAATTCTTTTGGTCTACAAAGAAGCGCTCCGTATCTACTCCAACTTTTCACTATGTATCATTTCAGCTTACACATCCACACCTCCGGGTCATTTCTGAGGAGTCTCCTTTACCACGGCCTTGATAGAAGCTGGCTGTAGCATTTTATTACATTCATCCTCCATTAGGAACTGGCATTGTTTGAAGCCACTGCCAGATGATGCTGAGCTCAGTAAGGGCACTGGTTTTTATACCTTCTGTCTTCATCTAACAGCAGGTTTCAGTCTTTCTTGGATCTGGGACTCATAATAAGCTTCTCTTTTCATTAGAACATAAAACCAATTTCCATGCCTTCACTTTCTTTCTTGTGCCAGATAATGAGTAGAGGAAAATGATCCCTGGTTCTCAACTCTAACACCTATGAAATTACACCAGTGATAACTCTAAGGTAGTAACTTCTTCCTAGGCTGTTCGGGAAAATAGCAGTACCAACCCTCCAGGAACAAAAACCTGGCTATTTCACGCTACAATACATTAAATGGCTGTTAGAACACAGTGGGGAGGTGTGGAACAGTGTCGACCCAGCTCTGGCAGATAGGACACACTCTGCTCCACAACTGGATGATTTATGTTGAATGCTATGAAAACAATACATAATAATCCAAGCAGCTGGATTTGGTCTTGCTGCATAGTAACTCATTAAAAACCATAACCTATGTAAGATACATATAATTATCCCCAAAAAGCTCATAAAAAACAAAGCCGAATTTCAACTCAGATCATTTCTTACATTTTTCTTTCTATTGTGTCTGTCTAGGAGGCAGACACATAACCTGTGCAGTTTGGTATGGCAATATGGGAGTGTGACCATTAGAATTTACTTAATTATCTGAGACAGAGTCTCACTGGGTCACGCAGGCTGGCCTTGAATTCATGGCACTCCTCCTGCCTCAACTCTCCAGCCCTGACCCTGACCTGTGTGCATGCGGCCCACACCTGGCTCAGAATATTAGAATTTAAACCCAAATATGACTGGCTCCAAAATTTGACTTCCCTTCAGTGACAATCAAATAATCTGACTCCCTTTCCAATACATGACTATTCTGCCATAGAATGAACAAGCTTTTTAAAAATCCTAATTTGGAGAATTAAAAATTTTTCCCAAATTGCTCCAAACTACAGTTATATTCTGAAACAGTGGTAAACGAAGTGAATGGCTATGCTATTATTCTAATCTGTTAACCCTGATTAAGGTGTAGATTTCAATGAAGTAGATTCAGAAACTGGGTCTTATTATCCTGCTGGATGCATTACCTCTCTCAGTCCACTGAATAGTTGTTGAGCAATCAGTTGAATTAAATTCATTAAAGGTGCCGTGGAGGCCTGACAGAGTTAATATATTTTCAGATATGCTTACTACTATTATCAAAGGTTATGTTACCTGGAAATTATTGCCTAGAACATCTGGATTTTTTCTTTTGGTATCAGGAATTGAACTCAGGACCTTGCACTTGCCGGGCAGGCACTTGTGCTGCTGAGCTATACCCCCGGCTGGAATTTATTTTTTGAATGAGAAAAGGTCCAGTGATTTTTTTTAAGAATATGGAGAATCTTCCTCTTTTAGGAAATATCCAAGCAACTTTACAAATGCCTCATCTTAAAGATGTGCTAAAAGTTATTCTTATCACATTTGAACTTATTCTGATTTCTCCAGTTCTCCTCTTAGTTAGCTGGGGAATGAACTGGATGGAATAACATCCTTTCTTCTGAGGGATCTGAGGCCTTTCCATGGTTCCCCATCCCAATCAGGACAGCATATCCAGTATATCTTATTATGCTTCCTTAACATTGTAGAGCTTGGTTTTCAATCCTTGGTCCACCAAATTATGTTAAGTTATATTTTACTGTGAAATCTCCTGCTGTTTGTTGTGTTCATTCCTAAAGCTAGAAATGAAAAATAAGTGTAGGTCTCTAAACTCTTATTCAAAGAAAATATAACAGTCAGGAACAGAATCTACTCTAATTTCTAAATGTATAATTTTCTCACAAGTCCAAGATCGTTAATGAGGTGAACTCAATGTACAGAGAGACAAAAGCATGGGGATTTTTGAGAAACTAAAAATAAAAATTCTAGCTATGTCTTTCTGGGTAACTTCCTGAAAGTGTTAAAATCATATTACAGTGACACATGCATATCCATGAGAACTGCAGAATTCACAACAGATACCTTACGGAAGCGGCGTGTTTGTCCACCAACAGATAGACAGATGAAGAAAATGTGATATGTATGAACAAGGGAGCACTACCCTAACCCGAAAATATAAAGGATTATTTAAAACAAAAATTATATGTGGGTTGTAACTGGAGTGGGGGAAAGGAGAGAAGAAGGAAGGGGAAAGGAAAAAAAATATATATATATATATAAGATGGTTCAGATAGATACACGACTGCTATTAGCTCATTGAAAGGAAAGGTTTACGCCTACACTGCTTGATCAGGTTTTCATGCCTATATCTTGCATTATGAGCAACCACTTTGAAGACGACAATGCACAATGTACCGAGTATGGTTGCTCTCCTACAATCTTGTTTTGAAATCTTACATCATTGTTTTTACTGTTTATTTTTCTTTTCTCTAAACAAAAAGACTCCTCCCGAAACCCTAAACCTATACTAATGCATCATATAGTTTATGGAGGTAAAATTATAGTGCAAAAAATAGATGCGAGAGCTGCAAATACAACGTTGTGAGATTTTTACATTACATACTAAGTAGAATGATAGTCTTTAAATAGCGACTGTGGTATATTATAAGCCCCAGCGGAAGGACTGGACTGCAAGTGATATGCGGCCTAGGTAATACACCAGTAATGGAGCTAACACTGAAAAACAAATTCTCTTCAATGCTTACTTCATAATATGTACAAGGAGATCTGGGAAAGCTCGAATGACATAATCACCTTTGCCAAGTCCATATTGTTACCAAAAGGGGTTTTATGACAATTGCTTTTTTAAAATTAAATTTTTGGTAAGAAGACTTTTCATGCATGTGAGTTTTAGGGGGGTAGTTCATGATGAATTTACCTACTACCTCTGAAAAGCAGAGTCGAGGTAATCTTCAGCAGGGGTCAGCGAAGTTTCCTATAAAGGTATAGACAGTAACTGAGGCCGTCCCAGTCATATGGTCTCTGGTGCAACTCCTTACTCTGCCACTATAGCATGGAAGTAGCTCTAGGCGATACACTAACACCTGTGTTTAGCAAAACTTTATTTATATGAAACAGTAATACAATGGAATTGGTGGATCATTTGAAGTTTGGTGAGATTCATTTAAGCACAGAATAATTGTTCAAAGTCTCTAACTTATTTATTGTTTCAGTCGTGCACTTATTAATACCCTTGAAAGCTCTGGTTGGAGTCAGCACCAGGTCCACGCATCTTTTCACTTGTACTCACACTGTATCTACTTTTCTTGGTTAATGCAAATAGAAAAGACAAGATCTGAGACTCTGACAGGCAATTTACTCTCTATATCCGAGATCTTCAATGCTGTTTGGTACTTTCATTGTATTGTCACAGCCTATGCAGCTACTGACTTTGAAAACAATCCTAAGCGATAAAGGTGCCCAGTGTTACCACTGCTGCTGTCAGCTCTTATCGTTTTCAGTGAGATGTAATACTTGATCAGTAATATTCACATAATGTAATATATATGATTTAATCTGCTTACACTGCTTTTCCAAAAGATCCTGTTTCAATTTTTTCAGTATGTCACAACCTTCTGTTTTACATTTTTATAATTCTTCTCACAGTTGCTATTAACTAGAATATATTCTATGTTTGCCTACTTGTCTTGATTTTCCATGTAAATATTCTTCTCTTTTTGGAACCGGGAATTGAACTCAGGACCTTCGCTTGCTAGGCAGGCACTGTGCCACTGAGCTAGATCGCCAACCCTGTAACTATTATTTTAATAAAGAATTTGAGGTTTTAATACAGTCACTAAAAAGAACATGTAGTCAAAACCATGTAAAATATCAAATAACATGACTTCTATTTAAGCCAAATTGTCTATTCAGCAAAACATATAATTCCTAAAAGAAAAATCACGTTTGGTCATAACATGCTTTCCAGGGTAGCTATCAGAAATATAATATTTAAATGCAAATCCTGCTTTAGTTTCTTACTAGCAATGTAACACAAAGCAAGTTATTATTAAGAGTATTTTAAACTATTAAATGCAACTACCTAAATAAAAAGGATAGGTTAAATGAGATAATGCATGAAGTTTAGTACAGAACTGCTTTATAACGAGTCCTCAATAAATACTACATATTACTGTTTATTTCAAAACATAATAAGTAGCCAGAGATAGAAAAACATATTTATCTGTGTTAAATCTAGAACTCCCATATTACCAATTCTCTCTGTCAAGCACTTTCAGAATAGTGCTTATAACTCCTACCTACACAAAATACTGTTGTAGAAGTTCAAATGAACTACTTCTCTACAAATAGGGTGCCTTTGTGTTGAGATGCCGTCTTCTTACTGCAAACCATCTGTTACTCTCATTATCCCACAGGGTCATTTGAAATCTCCATATTGACTTCTCTCTGAGATCTGTATTTTTCATACTACACTATGGGAGGTATGCTATACGTTACCTCAGGTCACTTCGATGAGTTTTGTTAAATGAGTCCGAGGTATTACTACCCTAGGAGCTATCCCAGCACTGAGGCAGTCATTATTGGGTTTGATATACTTTGCAACTTTTAACTACTGGGCTATGTCTCACGAAGTAAGCAAATTTCCATGACTTCTTTATGATCTCAACAAGAAGGGGAAGAAAAACTTCAAATTTTTCATTCCTTAAAATACCTCATGTTTTGGTTCCCATGACAACATTTTATGACAGATATGAAAACTTCCACTTTTCTGATGATAAAACTGAGGCTTAGAGAAGATAAGTCACCTGCTGAATGTCATACTTTCTCATTGAGATTTCATACCAAATACACAAAAGACAGCTTCATCTAACTGTTCGGCTGAAACTTGCCTTTGAGCAGTTTGGCTCTTTATTAAACAGGCATTTGGGCAAGGTAATAAATGTCTTTGTGCCACACATATGGTTGAAGCATTAAAAATATGCCTTTCTCAAATTTTATGATGTGACCTAAAGACTACCAGATGGAAGAGTGGTGGGAAATACTGTACTCAGAAACCCCAAGGCCACATACGGTAGCCGGGAAAGGAACCTAAGGATCATACAGAGAGAAATGAAGCAAGTACTAGGCATGACTGCAATATCGGTGCTGATGCCAAGTGCCATCCCATGGGAAGGCAAGGATCTTTAATAAGAGCAGCGGCACATCCAGCCTGAGCAATATGGGTGATGTTTTACCTTATTCAGTACAGTCAGTTGGTTGTAAGCTCAGGTTAAAAGAGGATGTAATTTCATTTTGTTTTGTTTTTTAGTATATGTTTATAGAACCTAATGTTTATGTTCCTGTGGGAAATTGGTATATATACATAACACATTCTAATTTCTTTTTTCACCCCCTTGCCTTCCTTCTCTCCCTTTTCCCTCCATCTCTTGATCTCATTTGAAAAAGATCTATCTCCCTCCTTCCCATTATCAGTGCTTTATTTTGGTCTTTCTTTATCCTTTGGGTTTCTCATATGAAAGAAACCATACACTATTTATGCTCGTGCATCTGACTTATTTCATTTAATGTTGCAGTCTCCAGATGCATCCATTTTCCTGCAAATGATTCAAGTTTACCCTTTTTTATGGCAGAGTAGTGTAAATACCACATTTGTTAAAGCCATTCACCTGTTGACGGACACACAGGCTGCTTTCAGGATATAGCTGTCATGGATGGGCTGCTGTGTCACTGCAATATGATATTTTTAACTCTTTGGGGAAGATATCTGAACAGGGAATAACTGAGTCAAATAGAATTCCTAGTTTCAGTTTTTTGAGGAATTGTCACACTGATTTCCAAAGTAGTTGTACAGTACTACTTTACATTCCCACTGACCATGTAAAAAGGTTGCTTTTTCCCTCTGGAAATGGCCTCATCAGCATTTGTTATTATTTGAATTCTTAATAATGGCCATTTTTTTCTGATGTGAGATAGAACATTAGTGTTGTTTTAATGTATTTCTCTAATGGCCAATAATGTTCAACATTTCTTCATGTATTTATTGGCCACTTGAACTTCTTTTGTGATGTGTCATTGGCCCAGTTTTTTATTTGGTCTTTGATTTAGGGGGATCTAATTTAAGTTCTCTATATATTCTAGATATAGATCCTCTGTTTGAGTTATAGCTGGCAAAAATTTGTTCTCATACTGCTGTAGGTTTACTCTGTTTGTTGTTTCTTTGGCTATGCAGAAACTATTTAATTTGATCTGATGTCATTTGTTGACTTTTGGCACTGTTCTATGCAACCAGAATTCTGTTTAGAAATCCCTTGCCTATACCTATAACTTCAAGAGTTTTACTTCGTGTTCTATCAGGTTGTTTCTGCTTTTACATTCAGTTCTTTGATCTGTTTTGATTTTAGCTTAGTAACTGGAGAAAGATATGGGTCTAGATTCAATCTTCTGCAAGTGGATAAATAGTTTTCACAACACCATTTAATCAAAAGGCTAGGTTTCCTCCAGTGTATGTTTTTGGCCTCTTGTCCGAGATCAAATAGTTGAATGTTCTTGAGGTTGTCTTTGTACCTTCTATTCTGTTTCACTGATCCTATCTGTTTTAAAGTGTGCAGTAACTCACGGATCTCAAACAACACGTTAACACAAAATGTTGTCAATTTCATTCGAGTCTCTTGAATGTTCCACTTCACATTTCAGCTTTTAAAGAAAGATCACCATGGTAGATAGAACTTGGGTTAACAGTTCTGATCCTAAGACCAAGATTCAGAGTTCTGCGTGTAAATCCCCCAGTTCACCTAATGCAGAAAAAACATGTCAGTCAAGATCCAACATGAGGGTGATGCTAATGTGTATCTGTTGACCTTGGTGGAATAGTTTGAGCTGAATTTTCTCAGGTAGACTACAGTGAACTCTGAATTTTATAAAGGTTTATTACATTTAAGAGTTGATGTGCATGGAAAATGGACTCAGGAATGGGCAAAAAATTCATTCTCCATTATGACATATATTCTGTGTCCTCCTTGACCTCTGGTAAGGGAATTTTCATAAAATATAACTACTACAATGTGCCCTCATCCACCTTACTTGCCAAGTCTGGTACTATGTGAGCTTTTGTCTGAAGTCTAAATGACCATGAAAGGCGACTGTCTGGAATTGATTCAGGGCATTGAAGCAGCCAAGAGAGTGCAAAGAAAGACTCTCATGAAAGAGGACCTCCAGAACTACTTTGAAAAACAGTGAAAGCAATGAAATAAACACATTTTAAGCAAGGGGAAATATTTGGAGAGAATTAATGGCAATGTATCTTTCATGGGCATACAGTAAAAATTAAACATTCACTGTATTTTTCAGTTATGCTATATATTGAGTGCCAACCTTGTACTAGGTA
Source organism: Dinomys branickii (assembly GCA_004027595.1). Lineage (NCBI taxonomy): Eukaryota > Metazoa > Chordata > Mammalia > Rodentia > Dinomyidae > Dinomys > Dinomys branickii. Next base: position 69,269 of record PVLD010008613.1, read on the forward strand.
GTCAAGTACCTACAGGTACATTTGATCTCCTCCTCCTCTTCCTCCTCTTCTCCTTCTCCTTCTCTTTCCTTCTCTTTGGTTTTGGTTTTGTGAGACCAGAGTCTTGCTATTGTTGTTCAGGCTGGACTTGAACTCACTGTGTACCCCAGACTGGCCTCAAATTTGCAACAATCCTCCTATCTCAGCCTCCCAAGTGCTGGGTTTACTGGTATATGCCACCATGCCCATGTACATTTGATTTTTACAAAAATATGTAGAGTAAATTTGATCCCCCTTCCTTACTGATGAAAAAACTACAACTCAGAAAAGCTATCTAACTTGCTCTTATTCTCTCAGATGAAAAAGAAATAGAACAAGTTTTTGAATACCTGTCTTCATTACAGCACCATCAACAAAATGTCAAATGGGCAACACAAAGAAGGAATATAACAATGCTAACAAGAAAGAGCTTTCAACCCCTCTCAAGAAAATATAAAATCTTATAGGGAAGAGGGACCCTCCCGCTTTCCTGGCAATAATCCATTTGCCTAATGATTATTGTATCTGTTTGATATACACAATCAATTCATACATCTCCCTTTCATTACTTTTCTGATAGTCTCTGATTTTACACTGCTAAGAAGAAAAAATTACTTCATGGATAAAAGAAGTCTCATTGAAAATTCATAGTATGCTAACATGGCTTTTTTATATGTTATAAAAAAGTCTGTATTTTCATATTTTCATATTAAGTGGAAAACCTTTGAGAATTTTTTCCAGGATTTATGAGGTAATCTGTGAAAGTACGCTTACATCTTAATTAACCTGTTGAAATGCAAATGGAGACATAGCAAAAAGGGAAAAACTAATGACTTACTTTGAGATTCATGTTATAAAAAGGTACATTTAATGTTGTTTGGTAATGATTGCATTCAGTTCAGTTAGAACTTTAAGAATTTGGGAGATGTCTGAAGTATTTTAGCAAATTCATAGTTTTATATTAATAACAACATTATTTCAGTGCTGCCTTATATTTCATAAAATAATTATGTAGGAATACATAAGCAAATTCTAACTATACATAACAAATGATTGGACCTCTTGAAAAGACCTATTCACTTACAAAAATCTGTGATGATTTGATGTCACATGAAATTCGTATTTGATAAAAACAATGTTTAAAATAACTTTCAATATTTTTGCCCCACTGCAGATTCCAAATTATGGAAATCTAAAAATTATAGCTTTAAATTTCCATGAACTATCTTTGCATTGCTCAAATTTGTGGTTGCCTAGAAATATTATAGGCAAAGGAACTGATTCTTTCCAGATGCTATCTGTGAAACCGTAATTTATGCTCTTGATGTAAGGTTATTCTGTGCAATACTGTTAAAAAGAACATTTCTTTAAAAATCACAAACATACAGATCAAGTTCTATCAGTAATTCGTCTTGGAAGTCTATTTCTTCTTAATATGTAAAATGCCTCCTCTGCATTTATCTCTCATTGCGTTAACTAAGGAGAACAATGCTGACTGACTCATGCTCCTCCTGTCTTTTATCTGCAGGACTTAGCGCATCAAGTTTCATCTAAGTTTCTGACTGAGTAATTTTTATAGCACTAAGTCGTTCATATCCATTTGTCAAATGTATGTTGAGAAAGGAGGCTGATCTTTTACAAAACATTCAGTAGCCAAAATAGTGAATAAGACAGTAAAAATAACCCTACAAAAATAGCTGGCTTGTTTGAATAATGATCATAACTAGTAACTACAGACTGCACATGTATGACCCTTTCTAACTTTTTTTAATTTTAAAGAGAAAAAACAAAAACAAAAAACAACAAAGACAAAAACAAAACAATATAAAAATCATTAAAAAATACAGAATTTTAAAAAGATCATAGGAAATTAACAATGATTGTTATACTACACATTGTTATCTTGAATGAAGTTGCTCAGATTACCAGAAGAATGAAAGACTGATCAACCAATTAAACATTAACTGTTCCTTTCAATAAATCACTAGAAATTAGCGATACAATTATCTTAGCTATTCTGTGTGTGTATGTGTGCGTGTGTGTGTATTTTCTTTCTTTTCTCCTTTCCCCCATCCAAGTTGTTCTTTCCTTATAAAAAAAGATATACATAACAATGAAATTGAGTTTCAAAACAAATTATTCAGACAGTTGCAACAGTTAATACACTGTGTCTTGTCGTCTTCCTGGTAGTTATTCAGAGTAGATGATATATGTACACTATCTTGTCTATACAGTATTAGCATGGATAGAAAAAACTAACATTTTTTAAAATGGCCATACTCTCAAAATTATTATGCATGTTTAATGCAGTCCAAAACAAAATACCATTAGCATATCTGACAGATCTAGAGAAAACATTTCTAACATTCTTTTGGAACTAGAAAAGACCTAGAATAGCAAAGGCAATCCTGGCCAACAAAGGCAAGGCATGAGGCATCACAATCCCTGATTTAAAATTATACTACAAAGCTATTGTGATAAAATCAACATGCTACTGGCAAAAAAACCCCAGACCCTATCAAGGGAACAGATTAAAATATGCACACAGAAATAGCAACACAAACACTCTCAGCTACTTTATCTTTGGCAAAGGGGCCAAATATGTCCACCGGAAGAAAGACAGCCCTTTTAATAAATGGCGCTGGAAACACTGGCTTTCCACATGCCAGAAACCAAAACTAGACCCATGTCTATGACCATGCACTAAACTAAAGTTAAAATGGATTAATGATGTATGACTCTTCTGAAAAACAGCAGAAAGAAATACAGAGAAAGTGACTAGGAGAAAAAGAAAGCACAAGAAATACCACACACACATACACACACACACACAGTATAATCAACAGAGACCTCAATGTGTAATTTTACCAGTTGTGAAGGAAACACACAAACGCAGTGTGCAAATTTGGATGACACTTTGGATATTCTCAAAAATGTAACATACTTTTAAGCTTTAGTTTTTTTCAATGAAGAAACAAAAGATGTCAAGCTGTTTCTGAGGAAAATTGAAATAATCACAGTAAAGAAAGTACTTTCTTGTCAAATCTCATCAGGAAGTAAATGATAGTTGAATTGTCACATTGTCAAAAATATTTTTTAAAAACTTATTCTTAATTTTTATTTTCTACAAGGTGTTCATTGTTTTGAAAAAGACCTCTAAAATTTCCAAATGTACAAAATGTCTTATAATGTTTCTTTAAAGTTTGAATAAAATATGTATGTCCTTCACTAAACTTCTATTGATTAAAATCATCTAACAATATGGCTATAAACTAGAAACAAAAGGATGACAATTTTTTCCTTTCTGTATGACAAAACTTTATATCAAAATATCCTGGGCCAGGGATATAGCTCAGGGCTGGGGATATAGCTCAGTGGCATCAGAGCCTGTCTGGCAAGCACAGGTCCTGAGTTCAATTTCCAGTACCAAAACAAAAACAGAAAACATCCCTTGAACTTCTTGGTGCTTTTGATGAACACATTTCTTTTAAATTGAAAAGGCTGAAAAGGGCCAACTGCCTTAGGGAAAGCCCACTTGATACTTCCTTCTGAAATTATTTACCTTTTGGGTCAGAGGATATCTCTGACAATAGTCTTTCCTGGTATTCTTCAGCTTCCTAAACAGTAACATGGAAGCCACCCACACCCAAGGACCTTTTCCTTAAATCTGGTTCTTCCAAATATTCTTCCTTTTATTCTCCTTAATCGAATGCCACTGTGATCTAATCATTAGCCATTTTAGAATAGTTCTTATCTCCCTGTAATGCTCTCAAGAAGTTCTGAGATTGTCACCATCTGGGGGCATTCTTGTTACTCCGCTACTGTTTCATATCTCATCAACCCAGGGAATCCGCTCCCAACTTCCCTCTCTGCTGACAGCTTCTCTCCAGCTTCATACCATCCCTAACAAAGCACAGGATTTGTGACTACATAGCGCAACAAAACCTTTGCTAGACACTTACATAGACACTGGGGTTTAGATGTCCGTGCATAGAAGTTTAAAAATGGACTCCTGACACTTAAACTTCCCCATCTTCACCCACTACCACATAGAGTTTCACTGCCTGCCGTTTCCCTCACGCCCCTTTACTGCAGCTCCTCGGGACTGTGTACCACCTCCTGAACACACGCTGTTTTATACCCTTCTGCCTCTGTACATGTGCCAGGTTGTCTGATTTCAAATGGCCACTGTGCATTTCTTCAGCTGGGGCAGCTGTATTCAGTCTTTAACATACAAATCTGAAGCTACCTCACAGAAATAACTCTTTTCTTAAGCTCTATTTCCTCCACAGAAGAATCCTCATTCTCCAGTTCAGCCCCAGCACATTTTCCATAATTCTGACCCTTGTCACAGTAAACACTATTACTAGTCTTGATGCATTAGTCTTCAAGGAGTCAGTGAACTCTTCAAATGAAGGATCTTTATCTCCTTCACCTTTGTTAACATAACGGTTGAAATTACAATTGACACCCTTCTGAGTGAATGAAAGAGAGTAACTGCAGTTATTATTTGGATGCTTTTGTTCACCATTTAGAAAATAATAAACATAAAACATACTTATCCTGATGACACGATACACTGTGTTAATTTCATTTTATAATAAATTATTTACATTTAATTTTATACTTTCTTTTGCCTTATGTACATGTACAAGGAGAATTTTTCAGTATTTAAAATGAGAAGTTTTTATAGGCACATGTCTTTCTGTCTGTAGATTAACTGAATATTAAAAGTTTTATCACAGGTTTACACCCTTTGTAGCATTAACTTACTGGGTGTCTCCACAAGAGTTTGTGAAACATTTTATTATAGACCAGCTGCCAAACATTAATACGGACAATTATGTAATATAGCAACCATTGTTAATTCCCTGTCACCTTGTCTATAATTCAATATTGCTTGTACTATTCTTGTGCTACCTTGTAAATGGCTGTCTGTTTGTTAATATGCTTTTGTTTACTTTTAAAATTAAAAAAGGAAAATAAGCCCTTACACTCTAAAACAACATTTCTAACCCTACTTTTGCCTTTATATAATGTGTTTATGTTTCAATTAGACTCTTCACATTTATTGAAACCGTCCTACATGGAGTGTACCCAGAATGCATCTTTGTTTTTTCAGACATATTGACATAGGGCCTTTTTCTAGTGTAGCCTAATTAACTAAATCTTGTTCAAAGAATTCTTTATAATTATTCTCATAATTTCTATGTCATATAAACTTGACTCATTTATCTTTTAAATAAGTTTTCTGTACTATAGTATATTGTATCTTCATTTTCTGTACATAATAAGATATTGATAAAATACAAGGTCAGGAAGAGAAATAACAGTATTAATCTTAGTGCTTTCCAGGATATTCATTCTAAATTTAAACTGCCATCACTTTTTCCTCTGGAGGCTAGGAATTTACTTTTATGAAACTTTAATATTCTCTCTCTCTTTCCCTCCCTGTTTATGTCTCTCTGTCTCTCTCCCTCATGAGCTGAAAAATATCATTATGTCCCCAATGTTTTATTATCTATATTAGTGCTTTGCTAAGAAAAGGGGATTGTTAATGAATGTGCTATTTATCCCAACTCAAATTCTGTGAAAGAAGGCAGGGGTGAAGTAGGGGGGCACATTTTCTGAAAATTATTGTTGAAATATAGAAATCACATTGACCTTAAAGAGTAAACAGAAACTTGAAAGATTAGTGACATCTCTAAAGATAGTTTAGGATATACAGTAATCTGAAATTCAATTCTGAATTTTTGTTAACTGAGAACTATTGCTTGCACTAATGTGAAGGTTTTTAAAAACATCATACCTAACAACTTTTCATGAACTCAAGAAAGACTAATCTAAGCTGGAAATTTTGTTTAGTGGTAGAGCATTTGCTTGTCATGCATAAGATACTGGGTTGAATCCCTAGCAGAGAAGAAAGAAAAAAAATAGAAAAGAAGAAAAAAAAGAATAATCCTACAAGCTGTGATTTCATTAGCATTCTTGATTATTTCCTATTTATGTTATTTCTTCTTATAAAAACAAATTGAAATATTCCATTACAAAAATGACATGTTAGACAAGCAAAGCAAACTTCACTTTAGTACCAGAGGAAATACGACACTAAAGATTTACTGTGATCATAGGTATTTAAAAAAGAATAAAACTAAACAACCAAACTAAAGTTGAGAATTGCTTAGTAACCTTAGTTTGTTGCAGAAAACTCCATCTAATATACATAAAGAAAGTAATAGAACCAAAAATCAGTAATTATAAAACTCTGTTGAAAAAACTGAAAAAGAAAATGATCACCAAAAGATATTAGAAGTCACTATGTGAAAAGTTTAACGAGGAAATTCAAACTGGGAGTGCTAGGCTGGCAAACCCTGTACTGTTGGTTATTCTCAACATCACTAAATCAAGGATCATAAGCTACAGGGATCTTCTGACTTAATACTATTTAATACTATAAGATATTCAGGCCAGACAAGTCACAGCCAAATACAACACAGCCTTACTTCATAAGGAAACAATTCTATAAGACGTCTGACTTATGACTGATCACATTAAAAAAGGTTAAATGAAATAAATCAGATGCACAGGCTTGAATAGCATATGGTTTCTTTTATATGAGAAATCCAAAACATAAATAATTTAGAGAGCAAAATGAAAGGTAGATAATATGTAATAGGGAGGTGGGTCCTTTTCAAATTGCAGAGGAAACGAGATGGAGGGAGCGAAGGGCAGTGGCAGTGACAGGAACTTGGGACGCGTTTTGCACAGGTACCATCTCCCCCCAGGAACGTAACAATTATGTGCAGCAAAAAGCACAAATAAAAATTTTAAAAGTCATAAAAAGAGGCCCATTCTAGATGGAGGGGAATTCAAAATAAAAACAACAATGATCAAAGCAAGACCTGAACCTTGTTTGGATCCAGACTTTGACAAACTGGAAAATAAAATTTTTGAAACAATCAGGGATATATTAATATAGTCTACAATTACACTTGATTACATTCAAGATATAATGATTCTTTTTAAAATAATAATACACAAAATGTCACTTGTAGAGCAATACAAATTAGTATTATAAAGTCAAATAATGTGATGTTATAGCTTTAAAGTATGAAATTTTCTTTAAAAAGTAAAAAACAGAATGAGATATTGTTTAACAAAGTGTTGATTAGTGTTGAATGATCTAGATAGATGCATATGAGTTCATTATATCTTCTCTATTTTTTATCTACTTTAGTGTACAGCAAAAATCTGAAAACTCTTAGAATAAAAAGGTTGAAAATATAGGATGAAATATAAAATACATACATTTCAATATATAACTATTCTGAACAGAAACTACAGAAAATCCTCAGAAGAAAAAAATGAATTCAGGGTTGGAACTAAGTGGGGAAGCTGCCAGCTTCACTGGGGCATTTGCATTTCACAATCACCTACCTGATGTCTGTCAATGATCTCTTGGAACAAGAGTCTTAGTCTAGGATACGTGCAAGTTGAGGAGTTAAAACAAAGATCTGTGCATAAAGCTTGGATCCTAAACCCTCAGACTTCTGTAACAGTGTTGGCTAGGAAAATATCTGTCTTTCTCCTGTTATGGACTAAATGTTTCTAGCTCCCACTCCTATGTTGCATCTTGAAAGCTTAACCCCTAAGTATGTCTATATTTGGACATGGGGCTCTAAAGAAGTAACATGGTATTAACAAGCTCCTAAAAGGTTGAGGTGAGGTTGTGATCCAGTAGGATTTGAGTCCTTCTGAGAAGGGACACCAGAAGCCTAGTGGTCCAGCACGCACATCTCTCTCTTTCTCCCCTACCAACATCTCCAACTGTCTCAGCCTCACTACCTCCACCCCATCCTCTACACACTGCACACTCACATTTTTTAAAAGCCCATATAAGGACCTAGTGAGAAAGCAGCCATATATAAGCCAGGAAGACAGTTCTCATCAGGAACTTCTTTTGTCAGCACTTTGATCAACCTCCAGAATTAGAGTAAATACATTGTTTAAGCCATGTGGTATGTGACATTTTATTTTAACAGCTCAAATAGACTGACGCATCCACAAATAACATGGAGGACACTGTTCAGTCAGTCTTGACGCTGCAACCGAATAGAGGGCTAAAGATCTTCCCTAAGAATTCAGTCATAACTTTGGACATTTTGAAGACTAGGACTCAAATTCAAACTGTGTGGTCTAAGATAGAAACAACTCTAGACTGTATTGTAAAATGGCCCCCCACGTATATGGGAGAAACAGATACGCATTTTCCTTTAGGAAGTCACCTTCAACTGAGGCCTAGGAGAATTCCTCCAGGTAAATCTCTAGAAAATATGAACTCAAAGTGAAAGAAAAATATCCAGTCACAAAATACTCAGAAAGTGAGCTCCACTGGATAATCAGCAAAAGAAAATAGACTGAAATACACACAATTTCAGTGACAAGGTAAGTGATAGAAAGTAGCTTTTCATTTGTCCAAAGACACGAAAGAGAAAACCAAAGGCAAGAGTTAAGAACAAAAACTCCTAAAAACAGCACACTAATTTAAATAAAGAACCATATGAAATTTCTGGACATCAAGAAAAGCCACTGAGAAGCAATCATCAAAGAATTTGGAGGATACACCCTAGGAAACCTCTCTAGAGGGTAGAATACAGAATTAACAGAAGAAAAATGAGATCAAAACATTTGGAAAAGTAGAAGACAGATCAGAATGGTTCACCATCTAGAACCACAAATAACCCTCAAAACACCTCTGAGGAAACTAGAAAAGAGGCAGCGTGGTTAGATAGGTACACAGAAGGCTGCCCAGAGAGCATGGTCTGATGACTTTGCTTTCTCACTGGGATTTTGTGTACAGTGCTACTGCACTTCTAATGCGGGTTCCAGTAAGAGCAGAAAAAGGTTTTCTTTCCAGAGTCTGCCACGAATTTTTGAGAACTCAAATACACAAGTTCACAGATTTAGGAAGCTCATTAAAACTAAGCAGGATTTACTTTAAAAAGACAAAACCTAGACTCACTGTAGCAAAAACATCAAAGATATAGTAGATCTTAAAATCAATAACTAGATAAGAAAGATTATCTACAGAGTAATACAGTTTAAATAGGACATAAAATCAAACTTACATGAGAACAAATTATATTTTCAAAGTATACAGAAAATGCAAACTTTTGAGCTATGCAAAATGTCTTTTCAGAAAAACAATGAAATATCTTTAGACACAATGCATATTCACAACTAAAATATTCCTAATAAAATGTAAAGACATATGTACTCAGTGAAACCAGGCAATAATTAAAGTGCAAATGTCTGAGATATAAGATGGAACAGTAACAGATTATTTCAATTTTGAAATAATTGACACAAATACCATACTAATCATTGGGAATGATTCTAAAAATGTTTTAAATACAAAATATATCCCACCATTCAGGCTACAGTTCAAGTCTTAACAAATATCAAAGAATGTGTAACATAAAGATAATACTCTTGACAACAAAATAAATAGATATCAACAAGAAACATATAACTTTGAAACACATACTTGGAAATTTTAAATAGAACACTTCTAAAAAATTCAGGAATTTAGAAAGAAAGCTTAGCAGCAATAATCATATTATACATCAGATTGTACACAATGTTGTTAAAATAATTAGAAGAAAAATTTAGTCTAAAATGCTTATACTAATAACAGAAAAAAATGGAAAACCAATAGGCAAGGAATACAAATTAAGCAATTAGAAGGAGGAGAAAAAGAAAACCAAACTAAAATAAAGGAAAATATAGTTAAAAAAATATATTAAATGTAGGCAATTAGGCCGTCTTATATGTGCTCATAGATAAAAAAATTGTTATCAAAATGTTACCATATTAAATCGTTATATACCTATATCTGCATTTCATTTAAGATCATCATGACCAAGTTCACTTTATTCCAAAAATGTAAATTATATTAGAAAATGTTTTAATGTGAATTATCCAACAAATATGAAGATAAGTCTACACTTCATAATAAGGCAGTGATGATAAATTGTGTAAAATATCAAAGAGAGTGACAGCTGGTAGAAGCTCAATAAACATTATTTTCTTTTTCCCTTCTAAAATGCAAATGAACGGTGTATCATTATCTTTGGTTATAAACAACCAACTCTGACTAATTTAATCAGAAATCTAGTTTGTCAGAAGCTTGTGGGAAAGCTTGGATAGAAAAGAAACAAGAAAAAAGTAAGATTTAGAAAAGGCAGCTGCTGAAATGATTAAACACAATGGGATGCCGATGGTCCATCTGCCTCCTGCACGGGAAAGCGACAAAAGGAAGAGCTGGTCTCCACCTCTGGGGTTCCTTCCGATTCTGGAGCATGAGGCACGATGGTGATTTACAGCCATTTTGGAACTGCCCTCTCTGGAACAGAGGTAGTGCTCTAGAGGAAGATCGAGCGCGATTAGGAAAAGAAAAATCAATGAGGACTTGGCAAAAAGACAAGAGATATTTACTCTAAGGGCTAGACACAGCCATAACATAAAGCAGACCAGCTTTCCCAGAAAGCAGCTTTGCTGCCTGAGGTAAGTTTAACCCATCCTACTGGAGAGCGATGTCACTATAAAAATGTCTACAGTGGTGCTGGTTTTCTACTCTCACACTAGAACTTTCTCACTATTTAGTGTAGATAAAACCACCCGGCAGCTACATCCAACTGGCACGCTTGTAGTTACCTAGCAGGCTGCTCTGTGCTAATGGGAGCGCTTTCCAGCTGCCTCCTCAGTGCTGCTTCAACGTGTAATCTCTGCTTATGGCTGATGACAAAATTATCCAAGATTAGGCTATCATTTCAAATTGGACTAAAGCTGAGAGTAATCAAGAGGCTCCTCTCAAATATGACATTAAATGATAAAGCCTTTGAGGCTCTGGCCCTTCCCTACTCACTCAAAGTAGTGATCAATTTTCTATTGCAGGACCTGCGATTCTTAGAGATGAGGCTGTGTTTATCATAACCACTAGTCTTTAAAGAACCAACTGGCTTTATGTAGGAGATTTAGCACACTTATAGACACCTCACTGTTCTTTAGCAACAGTCCCATTAAAAATGTAAAACAATTCATTTTAACTCCAAAGACATTTTCTAGCTTTAAACACAGACACAGAAATACCCACAATCTCTCTTCCTACTACGGATTTACAAAACTGGTATCATACACTGTGACTCCTAAATATTTTGCACATCCAGATGCTATTCTACTGTCTGAATTCCATCTGCCATATGACACTAGCAATCCAGACAGTATCTCCTTCATTTCCAGTTCCTCTCATGTACCTTCCTTCCCTGCCCTCCATTCACCTCCCCTCCCTTCAGCCCCTCTTCCCCTCTTTATTTACAAAATGTTCAAACAGGACAGAGAAAAAAGTGGAGGGAGGAAAGACAGGACAAGAAAACAAACAAGGAAAAAATGGAAACAAAGCTTCTTTGTTTTTACCATGCTTATTTACTCACAAAACAATGCCCTTTGTGCTCTGAGCCTGACCAAGCAGCACAATCCTCCTTCAGTCTCCTGTATTTCAGCAAAACTATTCTTTTAGTCTGGTTTATTTTCCTTTTGTCGACATGGTAATTATCACCTACCTTCACTGTGTGCACTTCCTCAAGAAGCCCCCCCTCAACGACCCATGTAGATTGCCTCTAGTTCTGACAGACTCCAATTAAGACAACCCTTAGCATTCCCATGCTTCGTGCTAGCCATGGTTTTATTCCACACCTTCCCCTTGGGTTAAAGGGGAACCCATGGGCACAGATAACAGCACATGGTCAAAATGATGGGATGCCACTCTCTCAGGTTGTGCTGAGTGATAAAGGTGATGGGATATTATCCCATGATTATCTTATGTAAGAATCTGTGTCAGAAGACAAGGAAAACAGATTTTTTTCTTAGCTTTAAAAAAGTAAAGTTACAAACTGCCTATGATGAGCTTCTTCACAGGAAACAGGACACTAACCCAGTAGGGATCCCTGAGGTGGCCTCTAGCTGACAGCCTGCAAAAAGCTGAGGGCTTGAGTTGTACAACCACAGGAAATAAATCTTGCTAAAAACCTATGGAAACTTGAAGTAGACCCTTTCCAGGTTGAGCAGCTCTGAATGACTGTGGATTGACCTTTGAAGCAGAAACTCCTGCTAAGCTGCATGTGGACTTCATTAATGCAAACTTTGCAATAAGAAAGATAACATGGTTTTAAGCTACTAAATAAGTACAAATTTGTTATACAAGCACAGGGAATAGATATGTTAGAACCCAAGACATTTTCACTGGGCTTCTTCTGCCCTTTTCATATACTGTCATCCAGCAGATTAAATTTTTATATTCAAATTATTTCTATATGTGAAAACATTTTAGGAATAGTTATTGTATCTTTTTAAATTTTAAAAGTTAAATATTGCTAGCAGCTAACATAAGAAGCATTCATAAACTATTTAAACATTTGTCACTGAGGACACAATTTCCTTTCAATTCTAACAACTTATTAACTGAATCTTGGAAAATCAAATGTGGGAAATTGTTCTCTATTATTTTATTGAGTGACTACTATGTACTTGTTGCTCACTTAATAAATCTGGAAAATGTTGTAGGAAAGACCCATCATAATTTCTGTGGTATATATGGAAAAATATGAGCTATATGCAGGAAATAGTTGATTTGTAAAAACATTTGTCAAAGATAGGAGGGATAATAAGCCTTAGGATTTTAAACTGGCTGCCCTAGAGGTATTTAAACTGATACTGCAGGTGCACTCCATTTAGGAAGACAATTAAAGGGATTCAAATATTAGATTTGAGAGGTCTCTCGTCCAGTTACAAGATTCCAGGATCCTTAAAATTACAATTTGGAACAACATATTTTGTGACAGGCTAAAGAACTATAGCAAGTGACATACTTTCTATATATTTTTTGAAAAGTAAAGTCCTAACTGTATTCTCATGAACCCTGGGGTGGTATATTCCTTTAAATAATGTGCTTACCCATAGAAACCAATGTGTCCTAGCCGCAGAGAAACCTTCGAGGAAACAGCTTTGATTCTGTACGTTCTGCAATGACTGCAAAGGCCACAGGGTGGCAGAGCATTGGCACTGTGTTTTCAATTTGTAAGACTTCAAAACAGGAGTTCGTGATACATTCAAAGGCTGCTTTAAATGAGATTTTGAATTCTTCCATCTGTTTCCATGTGCCAGGTGCAGAGGTTCGACAGGGAAAGTAAGATTTATATTTGGAGGCTCTTGGAGATGACAGGATATAAAACTGTATATTTAAAGAAAAACTATTCACGGATATATTGCCAATGTGCCTTCGACCCCAAAATTATCACAGATTAGCCTAATCATTGCCTTGTCCAATCATTCCTGCAACAGCCTCCCTTGAATACTTAAATTTATAAATGAAACACTCGTCTTTAGATTCCTAAG